>CM021102.1:499333743-499401345 GCA_007115665.2 Sequoiadendron giganteum | reverse complement strand
GAAATTTTGACCTTGATCTCTCAAAAAATGGATTCTCATGGAAATTAGACTTCATGGGTGTGCTCAGAAGGCCCAAAAACCCCTATTTTCATATAAAATATGATAGGGTTTTCTGAAAATTGATTTTTTTATGTTTTTGGGGATTTTTCAAAAACGCTGCTAGAAAAATCCGTATGACTGTACGAACTTGTACGAACGCCTTGATTTTTGTGCCATTTTTTGTGTGTCCAAAATTTTTTTGAGTTGCCTCAATTTCTATGCCCTTTTGATTTTCGTGTTCCCTCGATTTTTGTGCCATGAAGGTACAATTGAATATTTTATTAATTTTTTAATCTTTAAATTAATAAAATATTTAGTTTAAAGCCAAAATGAGCATTTTTAGTAAAATGGTCGTATCTTGAGCATACGAAGTCCGTTTTTCAAAAAAAAGATACCTTTGGAAAGCTAGTTCTGAGCCAAATCTAGTGGTGTAGGTATTTTTTCCAGATTTTTCTCTAGATTTATTTTTCAGGCCTTTGAAGTTAGATGAAGCAATTTTTGCTTCGGAGGGCATAACTTTTGCCTCGATTATCAGTTTTTAACGATTCAAGCAGCACCAAAAAGATGATTTAGTCCTCTACATAGATCAAAGGTCAATTTTAATCTTGGAGGCAGATGTGAATATTGATTTGTGCATGCACTCTTTCTTGTTTTCATGCATTAGGTTTGCATTTTCTCTTTGATTTATGCATGTTCTCCCTTTACAATCATGGGGTATTGTAATAAATGAACTTATATAAAGTTCCATCAGGGGGATTCTTGCATAATAATTTTATTAGAGTGTAGTTGCATTGCATGCACTTTGATCTCATCTTCGTATTGATGACAACTCGCATGAGTTGTAGCTGGATTATGCAGTTACTTTTGGCCACAACTTGCTCATAGCTTGACACATTTTGGTTCGCATCGGTTCACAAATTAGATTGATAGCCTATGGTTAATGATCCTGAATTGCATCAGATTCACATCGGGTCACATCTCAGTTTGAGGGTCATTCATTTTATGGTTAATGTTCTAGAATCTTCATGGTACTTGCTCCTATGGATTACTTTTAGTCACAGTTTGGCATCGACATCGAGATACACATAGCTTCCAGATTCTTTCATCATATCATTCACTCTTATGGGGGGCATCATTTATTCATCTACTGTTGCTTCATAGATTCCAAGGTTGTTCCAGTTTGTGAGTTTTCCAATGTTCCTTGGCATCGGGTCTGCTGTTGCATTATCATGATTCCACCTAAGTCCTTCAATGGCTCTCATATGGTTTCTTGTAAACAAAGGTATCTTTCCTTGCTTTCTAGATTCAGGATTCTAGTGTTACTCCACTAGTGTTCTTCCAGTGCTTCTTTGCAGCAGTTCATCTCATTGAGGGGGGGTTTTGTCCCACTGGGTTTTCTCCTTTTTCCCATTCATTACATTTGTACATGGGTACTTAACATGGCCTTGTAGCCGGGACCCATTCATGCTTTCATGCATTAATTTTAGCATTAGGTGCATACCTTTTAATCTCCCTAAGTTACACTTAAAGGGGGATGTTGGTGTAATTAATTATTTAATTACACTTTATTAAGTTTACTTAGGTAATAATTAGTTGACTTAATTAATAACTAAGATTTATTTAGTTGAGCTAATTTTAGTTCAAAATTAGGTTTTACCTTTAGGGTTTTGCATACTTTTCTTTTATAAAGCAATTCATCTTTTGTAATTTCTTAATTCTTGAATATAATTCATTTGCACACCTTCATGCAAATTGCTCTTGCTTTTTCTGTTTTTCTCTTGTGGAAGGTTTTTTCTGTTTGCATGTCTGATCTTGGTTTCGAACAAGGCCTAGAGCTAAACCTTGAGCTTTGATACAAAATGTAATATGCCCAACTAGATTTTCCTCAATTAAATTAAATTGACATTATGAATATAAAATTTATGGCATAAATCCCATAGTTATTTCCATTTAGCAATTTCATGTCCATAAATAAACAAATAAAATTGAATATATATTCATTTCCAAATGTCAATAGTCAATTTAAAAATTTGACTTGGCACTCAATGCCTCAAATTCAATACATCATATATGCCAATTACATCAATTACAACAATCTCATCAGTTACATTAATGATACATTTACATAAATAGAATTTTGATATGATTCCTTTATAATAGCTCGCCTCCGTTGGAAGAAGAGAACATGGTCGAGGTGCTTTTCCACCCAACCATGAAGCTATGCTTCCTCATAATTCTTCAATCAATTGAAGAATACCCGACCTTGCACAAAACACTTAGCAAGAGATACAGTTTGCAAGGTGGAATTTGTGCGTGCCTAACTACATGCATTTCTATCTATAGCTAGAATGTGAAAGTTCCATGTTAAGTAAGAAAGTACAAAAAAGAGAGGATAAATAATAATAATCTATTCATAAATAAAAAATGACTAGAAAGCTCGGCCAAGCTCATGCTACATAAAATGCAACTCAAATCAAATTTATAAAAGCAAATCTACTCTCTCTGACACCCATTCCTAGAAGAAAAGCTCATCATATCAAAGGGTATCTCTCTCTCTTATACCATCTATTAGCATCATATTCCAGTGTGCTACAATCTACCATTGAATTATTGTATCATTCCATTTCAATATTATCAACCATTTTCCATTTAAATCTGGTATAACCATTCATCTATTCATCATACGTCTATTTTCTATTCAGTCTCGTATTGTAATTCAACACTGTTCCATTTCTACAGTTTGTTCTACTTGAAAATGAAGTTTAATAATCTTAATCAATGAGTAATTCAAGATGAATCAAAAGGTATACCACATGTATGTGCACGTGCATAAATGGGACATTTATGCATGTACACATATATGCCTATAAATGAACATAATTGAAAAATGCATATACATTCTAAAATAATTAAAGAAAATATTCCTTACATATAGGTTTTTCATATTCAAAAAAGAAAACATCACTTCATTCAGATGCTCCATTTAATATATCTATAACATCTAATCTCAATTATTCCACAGTCACTTGTCTTTCATAAGGACTAAGAAAAACTCAAATGAAATAGTTGATTTACAATATCCATAATAATTCAATACTAGAAAAGTGACATAACAAAAAGAATAATATAATATTCATTCTGATACATCTTTAGGTTCTATATTTGTTTTTTTTCTAGTTAATGTGTCCATTCGTTGATCAGTTTAGAATCACCATCATAATGTTTCAATGAACAACAAAGCACTGTAAATAAAAGATACTCTATTCCACTGAAAATGCCAATTCAAATGAGTGTGTTGATACACATGTTATCATGGAAATGATAACATGATATTGGTTACCTTAAGGTATTTCATTTAGCCCGATATCTATAGAGCCACGGTTCAACCCAAAATATAATGAAGCACCCTTTAAATACATATTAGCAAAAATAGGGTATAGTCGATACTTCAACTCAGATAATAAACACTAGAAAAATTGACAATGATCAAGTGCATATATTTATATATGCATGTATATATGTATATATATGCATGTATATATATGTATATATGCATGTATATATATACATGCATAAGCATTCAATTGTTTTCAATATCCATGGCCTGAGATGGCCAAGCATTGGTAACACAAGGTAACATCATCATTACTATCATGCATTGAATGTATCATCGTTCAATTGAGGATTACTGTTGAATGATAGCATCGTTCGTATTCACCTACTTCTTACAGAGTATGGTGAAGTTTATAAGATATAAGGAATGATGTGAACATCGCTTGACCCATGCATTTAATAGGGTATGAGTCACCACCTTTTATCACAAAAAATTGGTGGGTGTGACATGCTTAATGCTTGATGAACGATGCATGCCATTCATCAATAGATAAGATATCAAGCGGTACACATCACTCGGCTAGACACTCATAGAGCGCTGGTAAATAATGTATGCCAAAACCAATGAAACATAATTACATCGGTTAGGCTGAATGTCCATGACTATGAGGAAATTAAGAACATGCGGGTGAAAATCCCATCATGGGAGTATAACTTGATTTCCTATACAAGGTATATCAACAAGAAATAAAGCTTTCATGGTGGCTTGACCCCAAATGAAACTATCATAGATTGACATGGGTGGATCAACATGGGAAAAAAACATGATTCCAAAATCATGAAATGCACGACATAGCACATGAAAATACAAGATATTTCCAATATATCACATAGAAATAAAACTCATTCGATTCAAAGAGGAAACATTTGAAGCTAGGTTTTAATTACTTCAACTTGTGCATTTTCGGGTGATTTTTCCTTCACTGGTAATAGAAACAACTTCTCAAAACCCATTGCTCTCCTCCTTCTGTTGAGATTTTTCCTTGATCTCCTCCTGTTTTTGCTAGATTGCCTCCTCCATTCCTCATTTTGACCACGGATATCTCCTTGCTAATTTTAGAGATAGTGGTCTTAATTCTCTGTCTCCATTTTCTCATTACTTGGGCTTCCCACTCCCTTTATTTTCTGGGCATTGACTATTACTTCCCAACATAAACGGGTTTGCCCTTATCCCCTTCATTATTGGGGGTTATGAATTCCTTATGAATTCCCATGTAATACATTTTATATATATATCTATGGTTGTCACCCACATATATATGTATATTTATTTATGGACATATTTTATTTATATGCAAGGATTTACAACAAAGAGAGGATAAATAATAACAATATATTTCATAAATAAAATTGACTAGGAAGCTTGTCCAAGCTCATGCTACATAAAATGCAACTCAAGTCAGATTTGGAAAAGCAAATCTACTCTCTTTGGCACCCATTCCTAGAAGAAAATATCATCATATCAAAGAGTATCTATCCCTTTTAGACCATCTATTATCATCATATTCCAGTGTGCTACAGTCTACCATTGAATTCTTGTATAATTCCATTTCAATATTATCAACTATTATCCATTTAAATCTGGTATAACCATTCATCTATTCATCATACGTCTATTTTCTATTCAGTCTCATATTGCAATTCAACAGTTCCATTTCTACAGTTTGTTCTACTTGCAAATGAAGTTTAATAATATTAATCAATGAGTAATTCAAAATGAATCAAAAGGTGTACCACATGTATGTGCATGTGCATAAATGGGACTATGCATGTACACATATATGCCTGGAAATAAACATAATTGAAATATGCATATACATTCTAAATAATTAAAGAAAATATTCCTTTCATACATGTGTTTTATATTCAAAAAATAAAACATCATTTCATTTAGATGCTCCATTTAAAATATCTATAAAATCTAATCTTAGTTAAGATACAAATGAAATAGTTATTCCACAGTCACTTGTCTTTCATAGGAACTAAGAACAACTCAAATGAAATAGCTGATTTACAATATCCATAATAATTCAATACTAGAAAAGCGACATAACAGATAAAATAATATACTCTTCATTCTGATACATCTTTAGGTTCTATATTTGTTCTTTTTTTGGTTAATGTGTCCATTGGTTGATCAATTTAGAATCACCATCATAATATTTTAATGAGCAACAAAACATTGTAAATAAAAGATACTCTATTCCACCGAAAATGCCAATCCACATGAGTGTGTCGATACACATGTTACCATGTAAATGATAACATGATATTGGTTACCTTAAGGTCTTTCATTGAGCCCGATATCTATAGAGCCATTGTTCGACCCACAATACAATGAAACACCCTTTAAATACATATTAGCGAAAATAGAGTATAGTCGATACTTCGACTCAGATAATAAATAGTGGAAAAATTGATAGTGTCAAGTGCATATATTTATATATACATGTATATAATATATGCATATATGTATATACATGCATGTATATATATGTATATATGTATGTATACACACACACACATATATATATGTATATATATATACGTATATATACATGCATAAGCATTCAAATGTTTTCATTAGCTATGGCCTGAGATGGCCAAGCACTAGTAACATAGAGTAACATCATCATTTCTATCGTGCATTGAATGTATCATTGTTCGGTTGAGGATTACCATTGAATGATAGCATCATTCGTATTCACCTACTTCTTATAGAGTATGGTGAAGTTTATAAGATATAAGGAACAATGTGAATATTCCTTAATCCATGCATTTATTAGGGTATGAGTCACCACCTTTTATCACAAAAAATGGTGGGTGTGACATGCTTAATGCCTAATGAATGATGCATGTCATTCATCAATAGATAAGATATAAAGTGATATACATCACTTGTCTAGACACTCACAGAGCGTTGGTAAACAATATATGTCGAAACCAATGAAACATAATTACATCGCTTAGGCCAAATGTCCATGAATATGAGGAAATTAATAAAATGTGGGTGAAAATCTCGTCATGGGAGTATAACTTGATTTCCTATACAAGGTATATCAAAAAGAAACAAAGCTTTCATGGTGGCTCGGCCCCAAATGAAACTATCATAGATCGACATGGGTGGATCAACATGGGAAAAAACATGATTCCAAAATCATGAAATGCACAACATAGCACATGAAAATATAAGATATTTCCAACATATCATATATAAATGAAACTCATTCGATTCAAAGAGGAAACATTTGAAGCTAGGTTCGACTTACCTCAACTTGTACATTTTTGGGTGAATTTTCCTTCACTAGTAATAGCAACAAATTCTCAAAACCCATTGTTCTCCTCCTTCTATTGAGATTTTTCCTTAATGTCCAACTATTTTTGCTAGATTGTCTCCTCGATTCCTCATTCTGACCACAAATATCTCCTTGCTAATTTCAAAGATAGTGGTCTTAACTATCTATCTCCATTTTCTCATTACTTGGGCTACCCACTCCCTCTATTTTTTGGGCATTGACTATTACTTCCCAACAGAAATTGGTTGGCCCTTATCCCCTTCATTATTGGGGGTTATGAGTTCCTTATGAATTCCCATGTAATAAATTATATATATAATATGTATATATATATACTTATATATATATGGTTGTCACCCACATATATATGTATATTTATTTATGGACATATTTTATTTATATGCGGGGATTTACAAGCATTCCTATTATATAATTTCCATTTCCTTATTCAAAAACCTATTTAAAATTTGTCAAAATGATCAAATAATACATTTATTTTCCAAATGACAATTATATGTGATAGAATGCATTTCCAATATCATTTATCATCGAACTTTGAGATAGATAGAGTAAGTCAAGGTTGCACCAAGTTTATTTCTTTCACAAGATTACTTATTCACCAAATTATGAATTCATGCAATATAAAATGATATTTATCAGTTGCAAACAAATGAAGATGTAATGGTCTACTGTGGTGTGTGAGATTCGAGATTCTATTCTTGCTTACTATTATCATCCAACTAAGTGTTCCTACCTCAATCAAGCTCTTGTCCTTCAACCTGCTCCTACACACACATTCTTACACGTTACCACTCATCAGTAACCTTTAATCGATAATCTTATGGAATAATTCTCTTAAATCATAAAATTGTAAGATATTCAAATTCAAATATATCATCGCATTTATCAAATCCATAAACATTAAATGATAATTTCTATTTTTTAATTATTTCAATTAAATCAACATTATTAAATGCAACCAATGAAATTGAGATATACAAAAATATTGGGCCAGAGATGTTATTAGAAATGGAGGAGAAAATAAGGGATATTAAGCAAAGGCTAGCTAAAGCCAATGATAGGAAAAAAAGCTACGCAGATTCTAAGTGGGTACCCAAAAATTTTGTAGTAGGGGAAAAGGTTTTGTTAAGAGTAAAACCTCATAAGAGTTCCATCAAGTTTGGAAATTTTTCCAAACTAGCTCCATGCTACGTAGGTCCTTTTGAGATTCTCAAAGAAATAAACCCAGTTACTTGTTGGATTGCATTGCCACCAGCTCTTTCCAGGATACACAATGTTTTTCACGTCTCATACCTAAAAAAGTATATATTAGGGGATAACCATGTTATTGATTGGAATGCTTTACAGGTATAGGATTCAAGAGTGGAAAAATCAAACCTCTCAAGATGCTTAGAACATGTAAGCTTCATTTGCGTAATCAAGAGGTTTTGCAATGCAAAGTCTAGTGGGACCAGTATGCAGAAGATTTTACTACTTGGGAGGACTATGCTAAAATCAAGTAGAAATTCCTCATGTTTTAGATGCTTTGAAAATTCTTGAAAAATAATTATTATATAATTTTCTTATAGTTTATGTCTATGTCTAAGTTACTACATAAAATAATCAGGGATGATGATTCAAAAGGGGGGATATGTTACACCCCACTGTGCTACTACTTATTTACTTTTACCTAGTTGGGTGAAAATGCTTGAAATGAATGTACTTGTGCTTATGTGTTTTGGAAATATGAAGAATAAATGTTGATTCATTATGATGTTATGAAATCATTTGATTATGAAAATATATGATGCAAATAGATATATTGTTTTTAGATAACTATCATTACAAGGTGTAAGTTGGATGTAGGAATTGAATTAAGTCTCCTAAAGAGAGGGGAAGTATCAATCAGGGAGAAGAAATCGGTCTGGTAACCTTTTATAAAATACCTAAACTGAGTTTTCACATACACACACACACACACACTTCCAGTTTGGTCAAGTTGGGATAATAGTAGGGAAATATTAAGTTATCTTTAGTCATGCTTGCATTTATATTTATAAATGCTCTTGTTTAGGAGTCTAAGTGTTTAGTCTCTTTGATTTATGAGAGTTCTTCTTTGTGTGTTTATAACCGATCAACGAAACATATGTGCATAATATGTATACATATGTATATATGCATATGTCAATAGGAAGCTCATACACATGAGTAAATGTGTGCATAAGAATACGTAGATAGATATATCTACACATCCTCATGTACGGATTACCCATACATATGGGAATGTTATTTAGACCTAGAGACATATATATGCATACCATGTATATATGATATTCAATAAGACTATGATTATATGTGTTTTAAATAAGGTGTGACATATATATATATATATATATATATATATAATATGTATGTATATACATAGTATATAAGAATATGCATATATATATATATATATATATGTATGTATTAACCTACGAGTATATATTGATGGAAAGGATACATCTATACTAGTATGTTAATATATATGTACATATATACATATGCCTATGTTGATATGTTAATATATATTCGATTATTAAATTATGTGTTATGTAAACCTATGCATCGTGATATATTTATATATATAAATATAAATATATATTATATATGTATTATATATAAATATATAAAGTTATCTTGTATGCCTAATAATGATAGCACTAGATTATTTAATCAGCGTAAAGCATATAAAGTAAATTTTATGTTAAGCAATGTGCACAATATTATAACATGCATTGTGAAAGAAACACATATATGATACAAGTGTTGCTTTAACATTTAAAGTATTTAATGTGAATTATGAACAACACATGAAATAAGCACTTATGTTTCCCTTACTCCCAACGTGCAGACTTGGTTGTATAGAATTTTTCAACAAAACAATAGTAAATGAATATGCATAGAATGGGAGTCGACTAAGTCAAAACTGATAACATCGACCCAAGTATTATGGCACAAATATGTAAATGTGGCACCAACAGTTAAAATATTGAATCGAATAGAAGTCTATTCATTATTATGAATTTCCAGAATGTGAAACATTTGGTGAAATGCAGAATAAGTCAAGCTCTCAACTATGCCAAGTAAGTCAACATGTAGGAGGAAATTGCCTAGCATTTCTAAGCAACATTCTTGCTGTCTATTATTTCATCAACTCATCATTTTAAGCTGCTTATGTGTTTCCTGTGCAATAAATTTGGTTGCCACCTTTTCCTTTGAATGCTGAGTCAAATTTCTTTAGTTGAGAAGTGTTATTCTAATGCATTGTTTCTAGCCTTTAATTGTTGATTGCAACGTATAAATAGAGGTGTTCTCAAACTCTAAAGGATGCATATCTTCTATATCCATGTTGTGTTTTTACGAGCAATTATAATATGCATTTCTGAGTTGGGTGAGGCTGAGAGTTGTGAGAAGGTTTATTTGAGGATTTGCATTTTGATTTGAGAGAAGGCTGAGGAAGGAATTTTGATCGACCAATTGGAGCATTGCAATAAAAGGCATGCTGAATTATTTCTTCTTATTCTTTAATGTTTGAATTAACTATGTGACATTGAATATTTAAATTAGAGATATTATATTATCTGTTTAAAGGGAAAGATTGTTTAAATCTTATAGGAAAAGGAAAGATTGCTTGGTTCACTTTGTACTATGATCTATTTTGTTTGAAGTGTTTGTATATATTCCATAATAAGGAATAGGCGGATATAAAGGGATTAAATATTATATTAGGGATATAGCTTTCAAAGCTAATTGGTTAAACTAGCTAAGTCTTAGAGTACTATATTTTACTTAGTAGATGAGATAGTTAAGAATAGAGGCAATAGGTCATTCTTGGGGTTAGGATAATCCAATGAAGGGGATAGCCTATGCATAGATTATGAATAGTGAATATAAATCAAGCTAGGAAGGTGGGCGATATATTTGACATATACTTATTATGAGGGAATGAAATACTTTGGCCAAAGTAGTGTAAGTTGCCACTGTTTACACTGTCAGTCACTATGATCTGGGTTTACATTCAAGGTTGAGGTATGTCATATATGTAGGTTGTAGCCACTGTTTGACATAATCTAGATATGTAGGACAGAACACCAAGCTCAAAAAAAGTCAAATTTTTATTATGAGGTTAGCAAATCAAAAAAATTGTCTAAGGGTAGGACCATCTATTAGTTTGATAGTTATGCAGGGGACCACAATTAGTCCAAGGTTGGAAGAAAAGCACTTGAGTGATGCTTCTCCTTATCAGTTGGCGACCAAGATTTGCATGGAGGACATTCCAGGACTATTTGTACTTCTTATGCTAGTAAGCTCCACAGAGCCTTGTTTTTGTATTTTGCATCCATTTTGATGGAAAGATTGTAAAAGTGAAATGATTTCATGTTATCATGTTTTATGTAATCATTATTTGGAAGTTGTAATACTTTGATATAATGCAATGGAAAAGTTTGGAAAAGATATCATTTCAAATATGGCATGTTATCTTTAAAGTTTTGAAAGAATTTTTTTATTTCTCTTAATGGATAAATTCTTATTCTTTTTACTTGAGGTTAAAATCTAGGAAAGTTCCTCTAGAGAACATTGGGCATGTTACACGTGGTATCAAAAATGAGCGCTACCTACATGCCAAGAAGGAAAAATAAGCCCTTGATCATACTATTGAGGGAACCAACTATGAAAACATCATCTGGCTAAGTGATACACAGGCAATTAGTCATGCTCTATCATGAATTAGTCAAGAAAAAAATAATGAGAGATGAAGCCAATTTTAACAATTTACCATTTGTCTCTCCAACCAAATTAGACTCATTATCACTTTCTAGGGATATTCCCTTGGAATGTAGTGTTAATATAGTGTTGATCTTTAGGAATCCTCGAGTAGTGCCTTTGGCTAAAGTAATAGTTAAAGCCTCTCTTAATGAATCAGATGGATACGTTCCCCAAAATTATGTATCAGAAGATAAGTTTGAAGGATACTATCCTTTTTGGGATAGAGAAGAGAAAACAAGAGATGAGAAAAAATCTAAAGGGTATACCCCATTGAGCTATGTATTTGAGAGTGAATCTGATGGATATTCTCATCTTGACTATTTGGAAAGTCATTCTATGTAAAGAAAGGATATTGAAATCCTTATGAATAAATGAAAGAAAATGCTTATTTTTATCAAAATATGTGTATGGAAACCTCAATGAAATTTATTTATGCATTTTGTTCTTTTGAAATGTTTCCCTATGCATTTAGTAAACTGTGATAGGATCTAATTCAAAATTAACCTCCAAGTATAATTATAATTAAGACAATGGTTAGGACAAGAACTAATCTTGGAGGAAGCCAAGAGGTGGGACAAGGTCGAGATAATGTCGAAGCCAAGTTGGATAGAATTATGGAAATCATTAATGAAACTAATGCAAGGATAGGAAATCTTGAACAAGAGGTGAGGGGAAAAGAAGTTGAGGATGAAGAAGTCCCACTCAATGAAGAAAATGAGGAAGTTCCGAACAATGAGGGAGAAGGGGAATATTCTAGAAACCATACTAAATCTAGAGATCAAGAAAGTGTTAGAACTCATTCATATTCAAAAGGAACCAAGGGAAAGCATATGGCAACTGAATTAGGGAAATGGGGAAGATTAATCCACTTAAATTTGAGGGAAGCACCAGTGGAGAAGAAGTTGAGGCTTGGTTAATTCAAATGTAAAATTACCTAGAGATAAGAAACTACTTAGAAGTCACTAAAGCTATGTGTGGAGCATTCCCGTTAGCTAGAGAACCCTCCAATTGGTGGATGAATAAGAAGATGGAACTTGGAATCGGTTCCTTAAAATTGACTTGGAATGAGTTTGTTGATATTTTTTGAAAGAGGTGGTAACCCCAACTCTTTTTCAATCAAAAGATCATTGACTTTCAGAATCTCAAGCAAGGAGAAATGTGAGTGAATGAATATTGGGAGAAATTCACTCATCTCTTGAGGTATGTGCCAATGTACCAAAAGGACGAGCAATTTCAAATTAGAAAGTTCATTATGGGTCTTAGTATCCAAATAGGTGGAGAAGTAGATGTGCATGGACCAACCACTATGGACTTGGTCTATGAGAAGGCAATCATGTAGGAGGAAAAGATCAAAGCTATCTCAAACTATTGGGAGAAGAGAAACAATAAGAAGAGTAGAGGATCTCAATTTAAACAAGCTTCCAAAAGGTCTAATGAGGGGAAAGAATTTTAAAATTATGGGGACAAAGGATCTTGTAATAATTGGAATGAGTTGAGGAAGGATCAATGGGAAACAATTATAATAACAGTAATAATAGAAAAACTAGAGGAAATGGTGGTAATACTAATAGGCCAACAAAAAGAAGAGGTATAGTGAAAGGATTCTATACATGTGGAGGGGATCATTATGCTAGTCAATGTCCCAACAAACCATCCAACTCACAACCACATGGTAATTATCTTCCTCCCCAATGGGCTATGTTTCAAAAAATTATCCATACTGCAGTGGACAATCGACAAGCTGAATACCAGATCACTCCGGTAGAAATTCCAGGTACTTTGTTTGGTTTACCCATTTCCATACTTATTGATACTGGAGCCACAAAAAATATTGTTTCACCTAGATTAGTTAATCAAATTTCTAGGAAAGCTAGTTTTATGGAAAAATATTGGGTTGTAGAGTATGCAAACTAGGCAAGAGCAATGGTGAACCAATGTTTATTTGAGGCAAGGGTTGAAATTCCAAGTTTCTATACAAAAGTAAATTTATATGTAGCACCCTTAGGATCCTATGAAATTATCCTAGGAATGAATTGGAGATGGAAGCATACAACTAAGGTGGATTGCCAAGACAAAATTGTAAAATGTCTAAATGATCTAGGTAGTCCGATGTCTTTTCAAGGAACACCTAGAGAAGTGAAACTGTGATAGATTTCGACTGTGCAAATGTATAGGGAAGAAAAGAAAGGTTTCCAACTATTTGTAGTTAAAATGGATAAACTAGAAGAATTCAAGTCACTCCTCAAGATATTTCCATGTATGGTGATATGTAAGAAGCTGAAGAACGTGAAGTAGTGGAGAATGGAGAAATGGATATGAAAAAGTATCCAATTTTACAAAAAAATGTAGATGTTTTTCTAAAAGAGCTACCAAGACTACCTCCCAAAAGAGTATTTGATTCCTCCATTGATCTTGTACCAAGATCAAAACCTGTATCTAAAGTACCCTATAAGATGGCAACAACAAAATTGATGGAACTTAAGGCATAATTGGAAGAATTGTTGTCCAAAGGATTGATAAAACCCAATGTTTCACCCTGGGGAGCACCAATGATCTTCTTAAAGAAGGATGGTACTCTATGCTTGTGTAGAGATTAACAAATGCTTAACAAAGAAAAAATAAAGAAAAATTAACCATTACCACAAATTGATGATCTTTTTGATCAAATGTGAGGAGCGATAATATTCTCAAAGATTGATCTACGATCCAAAATCATCAATTAAGGATCAAAGACTAAGATAGTTATACAAATACATTTAGGACTAGATACAGTCATTATGAGTTCATATTCTTACCCTTTGAACTTACGAATATACCACAAACATTCATGAACTTGATGAGCAATGTATTTAGAGATTGCTTGGATAGGTTTGAATTAGTATTCCTTGATGATATCTTGATCTATTCCAAGAGTTAAGAGGAGCATTGTAGACATTTAGATATAGTTCTCCAATGGTTAAAGAGCACAAACTATATGGAAAACTCTCTAAGTGTACATTAAGGTGGTACTTGAGTGGCCAATACCCAAAAGTATACTAGAGGTTAGAAGTTTCATGGATTTGGCTAGTTACTATAGGAATTTTGTTGCAAAATTTTCTACGATACCTTATCCTATTACTTCGTTATAGAGGAAGGGTAAGAAGTTTGAGTGGTCAGAAAAATGTCAAGCAACATTAAACCTACTCTAGAAATTTTTTACTACTGCATCAATACTAAAGGTACCTAATCTAGAAGGAAACTTTACTATCATAACAAATGCATCAAGTGAAAGATTAGGTGGAGTTATGATGCAAGAAGGGCAAGTAATTTCTTATGAATCAAGAAAATTGAAGTCCTATGAACAAAATTATGCATCACATGATTTAGAGTTAGCAATAGTTGTTCATGCATTACAAATGTGGTGACATTATTCGATGGGAAATCCTTTTGAGTTAAAGACCGACCATCATAGTCTAAAGTATTTATTTAGTCAACCCAATCTGAATACACAAAAAAGAAGGTGGTTAGAGTTGATATCAAACTATGACTTCAACATTTACTACATCAAGGGAAAAGAGAATAGATTTGTTGATGCCCTAAGTCATAAAAGGCATATTGCCTCAATGGTAACAATTCAAACCGACTTTAAGGGAAAATTATTGCAAAAATCCATGGATGATGAATTTTACAAGAAATTTAAGCAAGCACTCATGGATAATCCACAAGATACAAGATATGAAGGTTATCACTTTGAACCAAATGGATTACCAAGGTTCAAAGGGAGACTGTATGTACCTGACTCAGAGGAGTTAAGGAACCTGGTGTGGAAAGAAGTTCACAATGCACCATATTCTGGACATCCTAGTGTGATGAAAATGTTGGTAGATGTGAAGCCACTATATTTTTGGAAAGGTATGAAGGGGGGTGCTGCAAGATTTATAGTGAGATGCTTGGAGTGTCAAAGAGTGAAAGCAGAACATCATCACCCTGCAGGAATTTTATATCCTCATGATATACTAGAGAGAAAATGGAAAGTCATTAGAATGGACTTTGTGCAAGGTCTACCAATGTCAAGGAATAAGTGCAATGCCATTCTATTAGTGGTAGATAAGTTAACTAAGGTGGTGCATTCTATTTTGGGAAATATAACTGATGGAGCTCCTATTATAGCTCAAAAATTTATTCAAGATGTGTTTATATTGCATGGGATTCCCGAGAAAATCATTTTGGATAGGGATGCTCATGTAACATCTAGGTTTTGGCAAACCTTGTTCTCATAACTTGGAACTAAGTTGAATATAAGTTTAGCCTATCATCCAGAGACAGATGGAAACACTGAAAGAGTTAACCAAGTGCTTGAAGATCTACTAAGGATGTATTGCATGGATCAACAATACAAGTGGTAAGATTACAGGAAAGTCATTAGAATGGACTTTATGCAATTTAGTGGAATTTTCATACAATAACACTTACCATTCAACAATAAATATGGCTCCATTCGAATCATTATATGGAAAAAAAATATAAAACTCCTATAAGCTAGGATAAGCTAGAAGATAGGGTAAGTCTTGGGCCAAATATGTTATCAAATATGGAGGAGAAAATAAGGGTTATTGAGAAAAGGCTTCTTGAAGCCAATGATAGGTAGAAAAGCTACACAAATTTTAAGTTGGTATCCATACATTTTGTAGTAGGGAAAAAGGTATTGTTAAGAGCAAAACCTCATTAGAGTTCCATCAATTTTGGAAAGTTATCGAAACTAGCTCCACACTACGTAGGTCCTTTCGAGGTTCTTGAGGAAATAAACCCAATTGTTGATTAGGTTGTGTTTCCGCTAGCTCTTGCTAGGATGCACAAGTTTTTTCATGTCTCATACCTTAAAAATTATATATCAGGGGATAACCATGTTATTGGTTGGACGCTTTACAAGTACAAGATCCAAAAGTGGTAACAATCGAGCTTCTCAAGGTGCTCAAAACACATAAACTTCACTTGTGTAATCGAGAGGTTCTGCAATGCAAAGTCTAATGGGACCAATATGCAAAAGATTATGCTACTTGGAAGGACTATGATGAAATCAAACAACAATTTCCTCATGTTTTACATGCTTTTGAGAATTCTTGAAAAAATAATTATTAAATAATTTTCTTATAGTTTATGTCTATGTCTATTACTACATAAAATCATTGGGGATGATGATTCACAAGGGGGGATATGTTAAACCCCATTGTGCTACTACTTATTTACTTTTACCTAGTTGGGTGAAAATTCTTGAAATGAAGATGCTTATACTTTATGTGTTTTGGGAATATGAAAAATAAAAGTTGATTCATTATGATGTTATGAAATGATTTCATTATGAAAATATATGATGCAAATAGATCTATATTGTTTTTAGCTAACTACCATTGCAAGGTGTGAGTTGGATGTAGGAATTAAATCAAGGCTCTTGAAGAGAAGGGAATTTTCACTCAGGGAGAAGAACTTGGTTTGGTAATGTTTGATAAAAGACCTAAACTGAGCTTTCACACACACATTTCTAGTTTGGTCAAGTCGGGATAAAATTTGGGAAATAGTAAGTTATCTTTAGTCATGCTTGCATTTATATTTGTAAATGTTCTTGTTTAGGAATCTAAGTGTTTAGTCTCGTTGGTTTATGAGATTTCTTCTTTGTGTGTTTATAATCGATCAATGAAACATATGTGCATAATATGTATATATGCATCTATTAACAGGAAGCTCATATGCATGAGTAAATACGTGCATAAGAATACATAGATAAATATATCTATGCATCTTCATGTATGGATTACCCATACAGGTGGGAATGTTATTTGGACAGAGACATATACATACATATATGTATATATATATACCATGTATATATGTCAATCAATAAGACTATGATTATATATGTTTTAAATAAGGTGTGACATTATATATGTATATGCACAGTATATAAGAATATGCATATATGTGTGTGTGTGTGTGTTAGCTGTAATGTCCCCAATAAATTATTAAATCTAATTTTTACAACGCTATCAATTTATGAGATTTTATGTGTAAACAGGTAAAAATTGTGAAATTGAGTGTGCTAAAAATTACACCAATGAAGCCAAACACACTCAGGATTTTATTGCAGAAATAAATGAGAGTTCTACAAAACATTTGGTAGCATAATAGCTTGTGAGAAGGCACATTGGACAGTCTATAGATCTGACCTTACAATATGCATAATTTCTACCAATTTGACAACTCAAAATACATCAAAACCCTAATAGATTTACACCAAAAACTCTCAAGAATTCCAATATAATGATAAAGCTTGAAAAAAAATATCCTAGAGTTGTTTATAACAGAAAAAAATAACACACAATAGTGTTGCTAACAATAGCAAAATAATAGATTACAAATGTCAAAGAAAACACACCAAAATCCACAACCAAAAACCCTGTAAAAGCACACAATAAAACTCCTTTGAAAGCACAATTGCAACCCCTATATGAAGTTTCCTCTAGAGACCTATAAACCCACTGTCTATAAGTCTCTATTTCCTTGGTTTATCAGCTTGGAAGATAACACCTTCAATGGTTTCTTAGCCTCTAAAGAAGAAAGCATAAGCCTATAAAATGCATAAAGATTCTTCTACATGCAAAATGACCAATATTTATAGACTCTTGATCGTTTGGAAACTTCTACCAAACATTGGATTCACGTCCAAATATTCCTCCCCAAATTTAGGCACTTACAAAAGTCATAAAATTCAATATAACACCTCTAAACTTAGCCTTTCATATTATACCACTTATAAGGCATCTTTTGACAACTCAAAATACATTTTTTGAGGCACTTACATGAGGTTAAAGTGCTTTTTCCCAAAACTCACGAACCACCTGTGTTGGCACCACTAAATAATTAATATTTATTTTTACTTTAGATAGAAAATGCACCAAGGCAATATAAGTATTAAATAATATTATATTCCAATGTTGTCCTAATACCTCCAACTTACTATTTTTAGTAAGTTCTATTTTTGGAAAAAGGGACATGACAAGTCTTCCCTTCCAAAAATTGCTTTCCCTCAAAAAATTACAACCATAATTCTCTAGAATTCTTTTTCCACAACATGCCAAAATGAATATTAAGTCATGATCCTATACCTATGAAGAGTTGCAATCTTTGCCAAAGAGTATTGTGCAAAAATGAGGACTTAGATTCCTTTGTTCCAATACTATGAATCCAACAAAAAAATCTATACAATATAAGCTCTTATTTTTGTAAGTAAATGATGCATTCATTCTCATACTCCAACTGAAACTCATCTTCCCACAAAGGTTTAGTAAGCTTACCAAATGTACTACCATGTGATGAATCAATCCTGTAACTTTTGAACATTCTCCCGATGATATAAATCTGATTTTTTTTCTAATTTTAGGTCTAATATATGATTGAATGCACTCACCAATATAGAAAAAATGAAATTGGGAAATAAACACTTCTCTTACCTCCACAATACTGAAATATTCAGTGTAGGAAAGTGTAGCAAAAATCCCATACTTTACCTCAACTTGAGAGATATTACTTTCAGCTTCATGGACTGATATAAGATAGAAAATATGTAGTGGAGGAGTGGAAATCATCATTATACAACAACAAAAACATACATAGAATAATCCTTCCAAGTCCGAGTTTGCAAGCAACAATCCATCTGTACTGAAATTGCTGTTCTTTCTGAGACTATCTACAAGCACAAAATTATCACCCCATTTATGTGACTTATCACTCTAAATATTTTTCCAAGGAATACCATACATTTTCAGGTACACCCAAGCAAGAAACATATTATAATCCCCAATACATACAAATCCTATCAAATACTCATAGAATCTCCAAATCACACAATATTTCCAATATTGTTATGCTCCAAACTGAAAAACCAAAGCTATAACTTTTGAAACTAATATGAATTGGGAAAATAACAATAGGAAATGATCTAAAAAAGCATGAAATTTATCTACAACAAAAATACACTCCCCAATACACAAAACCCATAAATCTTCACACAACTTCATGGGATACCTACAAACAACACACACACATACTGCACTATAGGAACAACTTCCTTGTATCTTCTCCAAATAAGTGTTATGATAGGTGTATTAGTGCTCTCTAATATTTTAGACCTTCTTCTAAAATCATCAAGTAAGGGTTCTTCCCCCAAAAACACTAATCTATAGTTGTTCATAACTGAATTTACTGAAATCAATGGCATACAATTAATGTAACAACCACCAAAATGACAAACCTGAGTCATAGTCATCAATATGTCTAATGTTGAATTAGTGGAAAGCCATGTGAGGTTTGAAAATATCTTCACAAATATTTACACCTATGAAATTATTCAAAATCAGCAACCCATAGATTATTTTCTTCAACAAGCTAAATGGTTTGGAGAAGAATTTGAAACCATTTCTTGGAACTTCGCTCTCCATACTTTCAAACTTCATGGAACTCCTCCTTTGAAAAATAACCATAAAAACTCCATTTCCTACTACATCACATCCCATAGACAAATATGGTAAGAAATTTGAAATGAAAAGTACATAGCATGATATGGATGCCTTCACAAACTTAACCCAATCTTCTTGTGTTCTTCCCATCAATCTTGTAGCTTCTTTCTTTGCTTGGATTGAAAGTATTACAAATGGGCCACTAACATGCATGATATTAAAATAATTACCACTTCACTTGAGTTTCTTCCACTATTGTACCTTCTCATGTGAATACCCCTTAATGGAGACATCTTGTAACTCCTTATAAACACATAGTGTATCATATGTCAACTTAATGCTCTCAAATTGAATGGAGCCCATCATTTGTGTTAATGAAGCCCAAATATCATCCCCTAAAACATCATATCCTTTCACAAATGGATTTGAAATGAAAATCACATGACATGATTTTTTTACCTTTTCAATCCCTTCCTGAGACTCTTTTTTTGTATCCTCCTGAAAGCCTTGAATGCCATTGTCTTGGTCAAGATATGTGGCATCATATCTTCCACATAGTTTCCAACTCTATGAAATGTTGGATTCCTCTATCCAAGAGTATTCTTGGGAACATGATATTGAAAAATATGCTATATTTATTTGGAAACACTTGAAAATAAAAATGAAGACTATAATCCTTACCATAAAATGTGATAGCACACATATCCTCCATCAACAAAAATCTTATTATCCATGAAACCTGTCTCCTGCAAGAATTCTTTAGATATGTGTCTACTCCCATTGTTTCCTTAAATACTCCTTCAAACACCATATTTTTCCCTTCACATGTTTTATTTATTATTCTAAAATGATTATTATGTAGAAACTCACACATGGAATGCAACCATTGCACACACATAACTATTTGAATACTAGAAGAGTAGAATGCATTACATACCCAATGTTTTGGTATTGAGATTTTTAATCTCCTTAGTGGTTGTATCAAATTAAAATTGTATTATCCATCATGATTTTTCTTCACTACTCTATCACCAACAACACCATGGATATCCCAATCCTAATGTACTTCTCCTATACCCATTTTATGGAAAACAAGGCTACTGTGTTTATGCTTACAACCGAAGTTTATGTGACTTTGATCAACATCAAGGTTGTTATATTTTGGGTCAGAATAAAAAAAAAACAATAAAAAATCTGATTTGTATTCAACAACATCACCATACCTTTCAGCCAAGTAGCTTCCTCAATGTTATCCTCCTCACATAACTCCTAAGATGAAACTGAAACAATATTCTAATGAAAGGGATATTCATTCCAAAATACACTCTTAACATGCTTAGGTGTTGGAACACCTGGGTCCCAAGTAAAAGTGGGATGATTTCTGGAATTAAGGTGAAATTATTCATTGTGATTATCATGTGTTATTTCCTTTTTGATTGAGTCATGCTCCAATTTCCTAGAACTAAAATCTTTCTTTGTTGATTTATGAATTTTTGAGAAATTCACAGTAAAACTATCACTCCCATAATGAAAAACATTAGTAGGATAAGATTGAGCTGTAGAATCCATCATGAAATTATTTCCAAAAATAGAGCTATTATATTGACCACTCTCACTTGGCACTAACACCTTCTTTTCCATACATTTTCTTGAAATGGAAGCTCACTAGAAATCACTGAAATGTTTTATTTAATTAAAGAATTGTTACCTTCAACCACTATGACTTGGAGTGCCTCTGGTTGAACTCCCTCTTCTTTTTGAAAATTTGATTTTTATTTATGTTGAATCATCACCTTCTCCTCCATTTCTTGATTTTGTGTCTCAAGTATTTCTATAATTGTCTCGGATTCTTTAACATATTTGAACCTTTTTTTCTTCAAATCTATCAATCAACCTTTGACAAAATTTATCAAATGAATTTAATAGAATGTGATCTTGGGTGTTCATTACTTGGTACTACCAATCATGAGCAACTCCTTGAAGGTGTAATATCACATACTGAATGGAAACTTTCTCCTCCATTGAAATGGAATAGTAATAGTCTTGTATCTCGAATAATCATGCTCTGATTGAGATCTTGTCTGACCCATTAGAAGTTAGTGCTGAAGATTTTGTAACTTTTCTCCCAAGATCTCTTCCATTAGAGTCTAAATTTTGTCTATGACCCTTTATGGGCATCATTCTCTACATCTAATATATATAATCATTGTATGGAATTGAATTTCTAAATCCTTCATCTTGATTAATAAATGTTTCTCTGATGGTTACTAGATCTCTAGCCAAATCTTCCATGTGATCAACCATATTTTAACTCTTCTTTCCCTTTACAAAATATGATCAAACCCTCAGCTGGCAAGATCATGACTTTGATACCACTATAATATCCCCAATAAATTAGTAAATTTTATTTTTGCAATGCTTTATCAATTTATAAGATTTTATGTGTAAAAGGGTAAAAAATGTGATATTGAGTGCACTGAAAATTGCACCAATGAAGCCAATCACACTCAAGATTTTATTGCAGCAATAAATATGAGAGTTATATAGAAAATTTAGCAACATAATATCTTGTAAAAAGGAACTTTGGATAGTCTATAGATTTTCCCTTACAATATGCATAATTTCTACCAATTTGACAACTCAAAATACATCAAAACCCCAATAGATTTACACCAAAAACTCTCAAGAATTCCAATATAATGATAGAGAATGAATACAAATATCTTGGAACTATTTATAACAAAAAAATAACACACAATAGTGCTTCTCACAATATCAAAATAATAGATTACAAATTCCACATAAAACACACCAAAATCCACAACCAAAAACCTTGCAAAAGAACACAATAAAACTCCTTTGAAAGCACAATTGCAACTCCTATATGAAGTTGCCTCTGGAGACTACCTTACATCTCTATCTCCCTGGTTTATCATCTTGGAAGATAACTCATGTAGACACTGGAAAATGTCTTAGTCTATGAGCGTCATTTTTCTTGATCTTCGTCTTCGCATAATTAAATAATTTTAATTATTTAATTATCCTTGATCACATTCCTCTATTAATTAAATAATTTTATTTACTTAATTAATTCATCTCCCGACCTTCATTATACCTCGATCAATTACATAAATTTAATTGCATCACTAATATCTTTCTTCAATAATTAAATAAATTACCATTTATTTAATTATTTGCCTATCATCATTCGTCTATAGTTAAATAATCATTATTAATTATTTACCTATTCATTAATCTTTTAATTCTTATATGGTTAAATAGTTGTCAAAATTATTTAATTATTTCTCAACACTTCTCCCTTATTAAATAATTAATCTAAATTAATTATTTAATCCCCTTTTTCCATTTCCTCCTATTTAATTAAAATGCTTGCATAAATAATTTTAATTAAATGCCCACTTGCCTTTTCCTCAAAATAAATAATTTGGAAAAAATATTTATGCTCCACTTGTCCAGAGATTCCTTCTTATGAATTAAATGATTTCAATTTTTAATTCCTCCATTTTCTTCCTCCACTATCTCATTTTCGAATCTTAGTCGTCGATTGACTTTGGGCTCTTTCTAATCTTGACCGCCCATTTCGTAACCTCCACTTCTCTGTGTTGCATGTCTTCTCATCCATCGATCTTGGAATATTTCTAGAAGCTCGATCTTGACCATCCGTTCGCATGGCTGTCTATAAAAGAAGCCTTCCTCCTCCATTTTTGATTTAACAACCACTTATCTCTGATTTTCATGGTCACTATTTGTAGGTATTTTCACATGTATAATTCGATCTAAGGGCATATTTGCAAAGGAAGATTTAGGAGAGACAAGAGAAGTTATTCAACTTCAAATATGGGGAGTGATTTTACTTGAATGTTTTTCATTTTCATCATGCTTGTTTGTTTTCTCTTGTTTTAGATTGGGTTATTAGCTTAGAAGTGTTGTGGTTATCACTAGAATCTAGGTTGCTTGATTTTTACCCATCTTACATTAGTGAACCTGACATGAAGAAAAGTTTTTGCAGGTTTTGTATGACTTTTTCTTTTGTTTTTGGAGGTTTTCATGCGAAACAACACAACTAAGACGTGCAACAATGCAACTATAGAAGAACAACACAACTGATAAGAGAAATGACACAACTGATAGGTGGGAATCTAAATTCAAAATAATACAACATTCATGATGCATAATGACACATTTGTGGGCAAGAAAATTGAATTTAAAATCGTGATGCAATTGATCTACAATGACACAACGTAGTAACACAACTGAAGCCGAACGACACAATTGCCTGATAGGTATAAAAATTTCTATTTTCAATTTTCTTTTGTGTCTTCAGTAGATTAGGGATTTTTGTGTGCTAACCATCTCTTTCTAGCGTGTGGGTTTGGATCTAAGGAGTTTCAAAAATGTTTCTTGAGAAACAACAAAAAAATAAGATTTTCATTATTCACTTTAAGGCTAATCAATTTTGTTTTCTTTGCTTACAACAACTACAACTTGTATCAAATTCATAAGGGTAAAATGAACATGCATATCTCATTTATAAGGGTTTAAAATGAAAAAAATGCATATTACACTCATGAGTATAAAAATGAACATGCATCAAACGTCATTGGATTAAAATACACAAGTGTTTTGAAATCATAAGCAAGGGTTGAAATTATCGAGTGTTTTCTATGTTTTGTGGTTTTCAATTTGTCATTGGATGCATATGCTCTCCTCTCGTGCCACTTGGTGATCTTGAGGATTGAAAGTATTCCTTTGGCACTTGTACAACCACCCCCACATTTTGATTTGGAATTAAAATGAACCCCATGTGAGCGTGAGGCAAAGGCATTGTGTATGCTCTCTCCTTGCCCTTCGTGCGATCTGGGAGATAAAAAAAAACATACTTCCTTGATTTTGTATACCTTTTAGAGGGCTTGCCATCCTGCTTTGAAAGGTGGGAATGACCCAAGTGGTAACAAACTAAAGCCAATCCCTTTCAAACTGCTATATAAAAAATTTGTTTGTGACAAAAGTCATAAGCAACATGTGCGAATGTGTCATATTGACAAGTGCCACCCCTAGTGTCTGCATGACACTGAAAGGAAAAATAAACGAGTAATGAAAAGTAATAACTAATGAGCATTGTTTGAAGGAAAGAGATTACCAAGAAATAGAGAAGTAAAATAGACTTTGGCTCTTCTCCTCCTCTTAGAGTGCTTCCAATGGTGTGTTGTTTAAACTTGGTAAACCTTCAACAATGTAGCTCACAAGATTAGTAGTACAAAAACTTTGATTAAATGAAAGGAAAAATAAACGAGCAGTGGAAAGTACTAACTAATGAGCATTATTTGAAGGAAAGAGATTACCAAGAAATAGAGAAGCCAAACCAAGCACCACTACAAAGGAGACAAGAATTTGATAAGGGGAAAAAGAAATTAAAAACCCCAATATTATGAGTAGAGGAAAAATGCCTAAGAATGATACAAAGAGAGAGAGAACTTAAGCCTTAAGCTTGCTTGCTTGAATATGAAGAATGAGAGGAGAGGCACCTCAATAAATAGAGGTGAGAAGAGGAGTTAGAATGTAACTCCCAACTCAATGAATTCCACCATTCATCTATGTGTGTGCAATGTGTCAAGAACCTCTTAAGGAGGTGGCTAAAAATTGTGAGAGAGGGGGACGACCCACTGCAAGGCCCCAAGTCACAAAAGGCCAATAGAGGAAAGGTTGCCCTAACCCACCTCAGTTTAAAGGAAAGTTAGGATGACGAGGATGAGAATGATGAGGATTATGAACCCTTCGATCACTCTACAATTTGAATGTAGGAAGGGGACTAGATGGGCCAGCCTTTAGAGTTAGATTCATGTCTCAGAAAACTCTCAGTCTGAGGATAGAAGCACAGTTCCAGGATGACAGTGCGGCATGCTAGTGTCTCATAGGTGCATTGGCATCTGTACGACCAGAGAATCGAGGAGACAAGATTCTTATTCAAAAAGGAAGACCACTAGCCTAGTCTAGGAATGCTTAAAGTAGTAGAACAAGATTAAGAGGAAAGAAAAGCAAAAGTGAATATGATAAAGGAAATGTATTACCACAAAGGTGATGAAGACAATCTCATAGAATGCTCTCCTTTCTAGCTTGCTCCACGCACTCTCCACCTACACACAAGGAAGGGGGAAATTGTTGGGGCTATATAGGGCCCTGCCTCATTCATACCCCCATCTTGGTGTTTCCACCTCCATAGACAACCAGGTATGGAATGATAGAAACAAATGATAAAGGAAGAACTACAAGCTACATATGCAAGAAACACCACAAAATAGTAAGTTCTTACCCAATCAAAAGAAAAAGGAGAGAAGGGAGGAGCTTTACCGCCTTCGTCCAAAGCGTTCAAGGCTTGTGGAGGAGTGAACGAGAGGGAATCAAGCCTCTATTGCCATGGTGTATGTCCTCTACTCGCCCTGTTGGAGTGATAGAGTGTTGAGTTGCTGCAATGGAGTGAAGGGTGCTACTAAAAAGCTTGGAAGTGAATGATCAAAGAGTGCTCAAACGGTCTAGCAAGACTTGCATAAACTTGAGAATGGATGGAATGATCAAGAATATGAAGGATGTAAAAAAAAACCATATTTGTGTCGGCTAGCTGAGGAGGGGCATTACTCTTCGACTTCCAATTGAAAGTGTAATGCCTCTATAGTGTCGGCCATAGGAATCTGCTAAGGACACAAGCGTGTCGTGTGGACGTCTGCGCGTTGCGTAGGCATCCCTGACAGAACGCCCCCACCGACACACAAACTAGGTGCCAAGTGGAATGCAAGTAAGAGATTTAAGTGGAATTAAACCTCTGCTTTTGATTCTCTAAGGTGTTAAAGGGAAAAAAGGGGATTTGCACTAGGGGTGCAAATTCACGTTAATACATTTTTCCCCACTTTAGCAAGCATGAGTATTGATGAGTGCTTCGATAAAGTAGAGTATTAAGGAAGTAATAGAGTAAGAGATGTATACCTGAACTGATGAGGAAGTAGAGCATGTTCTGGTGAACCCAGAAGTGCAGGATAGGACTTCATAGTTTTGCGAAACTACAAAGTTGAAGTACGAAAGTACCTCACAGGTTCACAGTCCTGCAAGGGGGGTTACCCTTCAAGAACTGTCACATGAAGGAAACTGGGAAAAGCACCTTACAGACCCATAGGCCTACAAGGAAGGTATCCTCCAAGAACTCTCACATGAGGGAGACCGAGGAAAAGAGACTCCACAGAGTCAGAGGTAGTGACATGTTTACCCACAGATAGAACACATTAGGAAGTGGCCGCGCAGGCTAGCGAATGAACAATCACACAAACCATTGCTAAGTTGTAGGACTTTCAAAGGGGTCCATTGAGAACCCTTCAAAAGGAAGGAGGGTTCACTCAAGGGACACGTTGTTTGAAAGATGAAGTCTAGTCGGGCTGTCCCCAAGCTAGACACGAAGATGTAAAGTGAAGTCCAGTCGGGCTGCCCCCGGACTAGACATGAAGATGCAAAACTGGTCTAGTCGAGTTGCTCCCGATTTGGACGCCAAGAAATCATTTGAAACTTTGCATAGGGATCCCTTGGGAACCCAACATGAAGAGGAGGGGTCCACTCAAGGGACACACTGTTCCAAAGTCAATGTCTTCCTTCTCGAATCGATTCATCACCAAGGAATACTTTTGAAAGATGTTCACTTCATCAAGGAATCCAAAAGGAGGGAGATGTGCTCATGTGAGGGGAAGATTAAGATCATTCCCGCTTTGGAGGAGACTTTCCAAGTCCTTTCTTTATGAACCCATGATGAAGGAAACATTTTTCATTAGGGTTCTAAGATGAGAATACAATTCTAATAAGGAAGTGTGTTCAAGGTCTTCAAGAAAATATTCGTTTGGCAACGAATGCATTTTCTAAAGACCATGTAATGTAGGAGATGCGTTGTCACACCTAAAAGGGACAACTCAAGCAAAGAAGAGAGAAAGATAAGGAAAAAGTAAAGAGAATAGATCACACACAAAGAGCACAGGGGGATCTGGTTTCACAGGGTCAGATCTACCTTTATTTATATATATGTAGGTAACCATGGTAATAGGTGAAAGATCATCAATCCCTAACCAGGTTAGGAAGAATGTATGAAAGATAAAGTAAAATAAAAAATTGGGTCAACATGGAAGGAGGCCTAAATGCTCCCAATGCTTTGCATCATCCCTAATTTACTGAAAGTGAATCACAAACATGGAAGAATGATGACACATATAGAGGAAGTTTCACAACACATACACCACACCTATATCCAAGCACCAACAGGGGTGACGTGGGTCATCCAGGCACATAGAGCACAATCACGGGGAACACATGTCATGACACACACCCACGTCTAATCTAAAGATTAAGAAAAGGGTCTCCCCCTAACATTGGTCGACCAAGAGGTCATCAACTTCCCACTCTAGATCATCATAGGAAGGAAGATGAGCCTACAACGGTGTAATGTTAAGGGGAGGAGCTTCCAATCCTCCCGCAACAAGGGCTAAGGTAGAGGGATCTGCAAGGTCTTCATCGCTCAACTCTTGTGGGTCTAGGGTCAATGACCTTGCAAAGATCACTGACAGGGCTAGAACTTCATCCAATGTGTTAAACATGCACTTGACAAGAGTGCCATGTTTTGCCTCGGTAGATAGAGTTTGCACCCGAGGTTCACTTCTAGGCTCACTAAGGAACATAGGAGCAGTGATGAACTCAGGGGAGGCTGGAGCTGGTTCCATCACTAGGACAGAACAAATCAAAGTGGGGCCACCTTTTGAGGAAGGTGGGCTCTTCTTTTGTCCTCCATCGCTGGAGGGACCATGTTCTACCTTCTTCATCGGAGGAGGTGAACTCCCCATAGATGAAGCAAGGATCGAGGGAGAAGAGGGAAGAACCACAATGGATATGACCAAAGTGTTCACTATATCCATGGGTTTTAGGAATGGAAAGACATCCAGAATGAAAGTCAACAAGGACAGCTTTGTAGAAGGAGCAATGAACACTTGGACCCTTCCAGGTGCAGGTGCCCTCACAGCGGGAGCTAGAAGAAATTCAAAATGAGGTCAAACAGAGATGGAAGGGGGGAGAGAGGGACACAACAAGAGATGTAGTCTTCTCCTCCTCCTTCTTCTGTAAGGAGGCTTTCTTGGCCAAGAGAGCCTTTCACCGGCGCTTACGCTCACGCACAAGGCAGTTTCTATGACTCTTCGAATCGAAAGTCGGGATCTATGAAGGGATAGAAGGATTTTTTTCAACCATGGGAGTGTCTTCCATGACTATCTCCAGTGGAAGGGAAGTCTCTTGAATGAGAGAAAAAGAGGTAGGTTCAAAAACGGCTGGAGGAGTTACCTCTACCACCTTAGGGGTGGTCCCTTTTCTATTCGGGGGAACAGGAATAGGTCAAGGGGCAAACTCTCTCTGTGAGCCTTTCTCTCTGCCATATAAATAATACTAGGGCCCTGGAGACCCATTAGGGAGATCCGATATCCTAAGCTTGGGATTTCGCCAAGGAGGCATCATCGGACTCAACAAATAGAGTCTAGACTTGTTCATCCAGTACTCTTCCCAAGAGAGAGGAGCGGATGAGTCAGCTTGGGAGGAGCGAGCTTCTCCTTTCCCTTTTGGGAGGAGGAGGTAGCTAGTGGCTTGGCTATAGGAAGAGTCAACTTCAGCTATCCCTTGCCTCCAGTCTTGTACTTCACATAGTTCTTATAAAGTAGGTCCATTCTTTGTGGGAGCGGGCTGAATGGAGTGGGCCAAAAGTGATCTAACGAATATCCTCCATGGTATACCACAGGTTGATATCGAGTTTCATGCACCACATGCACCACATGCATGACACCTTCATGGGAAAAATTAAGACACTTATGAACCCTGGAGGCTATCCCATTCATGGAAGCTAGCCAAGGTAAGCCTAGCTTCACTCTAAACAAGTCTGACTCAAGAATGACATTGAAGACTGTGTCTATAGTCCTAGGTCCAACTAGGATGGACAAATTTATTGATCCATAAGGTTTAAGAGAAATTCCATCATGTGTACGAATGATGGATTTGGTTTTTTTATAGTTTTTCCTTTGCATGGAATTCAAGAGTAATGTCTCTTCTGTTACGACTTTCACTCTACTCGCGGGGTCGACTAGGACCCCCGTCACAATGTTTCCATTGAGGCGAGTAGGAATGTATAAAAAAAAAGGTTTTCTATTTATTGGAACATCTTGCAAGGTAAATGTAACATCTGGCGAGCCAGTTGCAAGACAAGGAGAGGGAGTAACATTAACTACGTTAACATATGCCTCTCAGTGAGAAGTAGAATCGGTGGGATCTATAATCATGTTGGCAGAATGTGACAGAAATAGATCTGTGTATATCTACAAATCATTGTTATCTTTCGCCATTGATTTTTTCATCTTGTGTTTACTCCCATCAAGACAGATAGTATCATCCTCGATGTGGTCCTGTATCTCATGACGCAGGTGCATGCAACGTTCGGTATCGTGTCCATTAACTTGATGGTATTTGCAATACGTGTTCTCTTTATACCAACTAGGGTATGGTTCTCTAATCAGTTTAGGAGTAGGCAAGGTAAGGATCTTATCCTTCATCAAATTTTGCATGATGGAAGAATAAGATTCTGATAGCTTCATAAACTTTCGGTCACGTCTGAGGCCATTGTTGTCCACAAGGGCTACTACATTCATGATGGATTTTCCTCTTCCCAAGATTGACATGATAGATCTTCCCTTAGAATGGGAGCGAGAGGAGGAACCTCCAAACTGAACCACCGTCTGCTGGTATTCTCATAGAGCCGCACACAGATGTAAGAAAGAGGGATACTTCAAGAGGGAAAACTTCTCTTGTCAATGTCTTTGTAAATTCCTTATGAAGACCTTTTGCACATCTGAGTCAGGTAACAGATACAAGATCTGTGAGAAGAGCGCTTGATATCACGCTATAAAGTCTATAACCTTTTCATTGTCCCCTTGTTTGCATTGAACAAGTTTCGAGAAGGTCATCTTCGGTCCGATATTGGCTTGGAACTGTCACAAGAACTGGTTCACAAGCTGATCGTATGTGAAGATGGAATTATCGAGCAAAGAACGGTACCAATCTAGTGTTGTATCTTTGAGGGATCGGGGAAACAGTTTAGCCATAAATGCATCATGATGGAAGAAATCTGTGCACAAGGCGTTAAAGACGAACACGTGTGTTTGCGGGTCCCCTTTACCACTGTATTTCTCAAATTTGGGAATCCCCATCCCCAATGGGAATGGAGTGTTTAGAATTGTAATCAATAATGGGTTGTGCTAGGAGAAAGGTTGAAAGATAGGTTGAGCTGAGGCCTGGGATAGGTTCACCAGCTGATTCTACATCTTCCCCATATTCTGAAGAAGAGTATTCAGGATAGGGTCATTAGAAGATAGAGGACCACCAGAACCACTGCCAAAGCCACTGTCAGAACCGCCACCAATGCCACCTCCATCGGTGTGGCCTCCATTGGCACCACCACCATGACCACCACTAGAGCTGCTACCAATGCTGCCACCACCAGTGTGACTTCCACCAGAGCCACTGCCAGAGCCGAAGCCACCACCATGACTTCCACTGGCACTGCCTCCGCCAATGCCACCTCCACTTCCGAAGTTTCCACTACCAAAGCCTCCTCCCATCATTCCGCCAAATCCTCCACCATCGAAGGTGGCAGAAGGGGTGAAGTGGAAACCCAAAGGGTTTTTGTTCACTTTGACATTGTCTAAGATTTCAGAAGTAGAGGGTATATTGATTAAGGGGACCGTTTCAGCCATGTGCACAAATGTAGGAGGCATCAAAATCTCTAGCTGCCTCTCATGTTCCTCGAAGAGACCACCTCATATCATGCAACCAAGACTCGAGAGGGCACATGCTTTGACCAGACTAGCAAGACTAGCCAAGATTTATACGCCTGTCCAGTCCTTTTCCACCATGTATCTTATTTCACCGATCACCTTAGCAGCCCTAGCCAACTTTGGGTTGCCTTCTAGGTGATTTTGTAATGCACCTAACCCCTTACCAAGATTAATGACGTACTCAAAAAGGATACAGATGGCCTCATGCTCATCTACAGATGAAGAGGTCGGTGATGTAGGAGGAGTAGGGATGTGATTGGTTTTTTAAAGAAACCTAAGTTCACCTCGCAACACTTGCTCCTCTGTGGACAACCCAACTGCAAGACCAAAGAAAAGGCTGGTAGTGAAGCTAGAGGAGACCTTCATCTTTTCCATCAGAATGTGTCACATACTTCTTCTAACAATATGTCCAGAGGTTGTGGATTGGGTTGTGAAGCTCATAAAATTTCATGACTCACAAGGGTACGATGACCAAGGTATATAAGAGAAAAAGTTCAGAACACCAACAAAGGGATAGACATTGGTTCACGTCGGGTTCACCAAAAAGGTGAGAGAGGGGGACCACCTACTACAAGGCCCCAGGTCACAAAAGGCCAAGAGCGGAAAGGTTTCCCTAACCCACCTCAGTTTAAAGGGAAGTTAAGATGACGAGGATGATAATGATGAGGATTATGAACCCTTCAATTACTCTGCAATCGGTATGTAGGAAGGGGACCAGATGGGCCAACCTTTAGAGTCAGATTCGTGTCTTAGGTAGCTCTTTGTCTGAGGATGGAAGCATAGTTCTAGGATGACAGTGTGGTACGCTGGCATCTCACAGGTGCGGTGGCATCCGTACGACCAAAGAATCGAGGAGACAAGATTCTTACTCAAAAAGGAAGACCACTAGCCTAGTCTAGGAATGCTTAAAGTAGTAGAATGAGATTAAGAGGAAAGAAAAGAAAATGCGAATATGATAAAGGAAATGTATTACCACCAAGGTGACGAAGACAATCTCGTAGAATGCTCTCCTTGCCAGCTTGCTCCACGCACTGTCCACCTGTACACAAGGAATGGGGAAATTGTTGGGGCTGTATAGGGGCTTACCTCAATCAAACCCCCGTCTTGGTGTTTCCACCTCCACAGACAACCAAGTATGGAATGATAGAAATAAATGATAAAGGAAGAACTACAAGCTACGTATGCAAGAAACACTACAAAACAATAAGTGCTTACCCAATCAAAAGCAAAAGGAGAGAAGGGAGGAGCTTTATCGCCTTCGTCCAAAGCACTCAAGGCTTGTGGAGGAGTGAACAAGAGGGACTCAAGCCTTTATTTCCACGGTGTATGTCTTGTACTTTCCCTATTGGAGTGATGAAGTGTTGAGTTGTTGCAATGGAGTGAAGGATGCTGCTATAAAGCTTGGAAGTGAATGCTCAAAGAGTGCTCAAATGGTCTAGCAAGACTTGCATAAACTTGAGAATAGATGGAATGATCAAGAATATGTAGGAGAAGGTGAAAAATGACCATATTTGGGTTGACCGGCCAAGGAGGGGCGTTACTCTTTGACTTCCAATCGAAAGTGTAACGCCTCTGTAGTCTCAGCCATAGGAATCTGCCAGGGATGTAAGTGCGTTGCGTGGACGTCTGCGTGCTATGCGGGTGTCCCCAACAAAAATGCCCCCACTAATACACAAATTAGGCACCAAGTGGAATGCAAGCAGTGGGAGTAAGTGGAATTAAACCTCAACTTTTGATTCTCTAAGGTGTTAAAGGGAAAAAAGGGGCTTTGCACTAGGGGTGCAAATTCATGTTAATACACAAATATTCCTTAATAAAGGAATTAAAAATAAAACGATTCATCCTCACACATGTGTGAGGAGACAAAAAAGACAAAATAATTGTAGGGATTCCTTTGGAATATTCCTACAAGTTAATCAATAATTACAATTAAAGAATAACCTTTACCAAGTAAAGATTAATCTTCTAACAAACACGCCAAAATCCTTTCTTAAGAAGGGACTGGGAGGCCTCTTGATTGAAATAATCTTGGGCTAATATTTCTGCATGTATGGCTACCTTGAATGAATTCCCTTACTAAGAACCGATTTCTTAGTGGCCAAAATCCCTTTCACAACTAGCACAAGAACAGTCATTCTGAATCCGCCCCATGTTTTCACCATTCATGTGTAGAGGAAAAAATTCCTCTTTGGGGAATTAAGACTTGGTGTGCCTGAGAAGTGAGTGTCCTGTAAGGGGGAGCTAGTGCCACCAAGTCTCTACTTGTCCGTCTTGTTTGGTTGGATGGAGAAATCCAAGTGGGGATCTAGCGAGTGGTATCTTTTCCGAGCCTAGGTTGTGCATGTTGTCTATGAGTGTTTTTATTTTGAAATCAAACTTTTTCACAATGAAAATTAGATCAAAACAAGTGTTTGTGACTATATTCAGTGTTTTCCAAACTTCATATCATAAAATTTTGTCAAAATCAGTAAAAAATCCACTCAAAAACCAGGTCAAAACATCAAAATTGTAAAATCAACACTTTGTGAACTATAATTGCCAAAAATAGGCCCACGACTACATTTTTGTGCTGCAACTTCTCACTAGAAAACCACAACTAATATCCTACATCACATATGAAAAAATAATTCCACAATTGTTATTCTGAATCACAACTCCTAATCTGAAACTTGCAACTGGAAATGATGCATTTGAGATACAATGCCACAACTACTTGATAAACTGAAATTCACAAAATCCTTGTCCAAAATTAAATCAATTCATTTTAATAGTGACCCTGAATTATAAACTAGATACTTGTAGGCATTTACCAATCCATTCCATCATCCTTATTTAGGCTTTCATAGCATTTTAGGTTGCATCCTTACTTTGCATAAATTAATCCTAGACCTTAGGTTGCACCTATCCTTTCAAATTTCAAACATAGGAAGACTACTAAGCCTTTGGACAGTCCATGGTTGCTTATCCAATTTGTCATTAACCTTAATCTTCCACTTTATCAACCTTTTTCATTATCATCTTTGGTCAACAATTGAGTCTCAAACTTGAGTCCTAGTTTAGACCTACCTTATCAAAATTATCATCTTGATTATCACAGATCTCGATGACATTTGGGTTTGTTACCTTGGACCTACATTATCTTGGTTACCATCCTTTGTCTTAAATTTTAGGATTCATATCCTTAGTGTCATCTTTATAGTGTCATTTAGATTCATATCATACCCTTTGACCATAGCTTCATTATCAATCCTTAGTCTTGGACTTACATTTCACTTTCATTTTGCATCTTTATATCGCCCCAAAAAACACAAAAATATAGCTTAATTTCATCTTACCCTTAGTTGCATCACTACCTTTGATCATTAGCTTAACATCCTTTAGAATCCATATTATTTTCCTTGATCATAAATTAGTCTACCTTTGGTATCCTTTGCATCCCTTAGTGTCATATAAATTCATTTAGCTTCATCCTTTAGTCATAATTATCCTTACATGATCACCTTGCCTCCTTATAATCAAAAAATCCCAAAAACATAATTTAGCTCCATTGTCACCTTGCATTTCCTTCAAACTTGCAAGTCTCACATGGTTGAAACAAGGTCAAAAACTAAAAGAGAGGACATGGATTTCTCAAGTGACCCCTTTCATCATACCACCCTTCGATCAAAATCAAATCAATCTACTCCACAAAGAGAAGCACCACAAAGAGACCCAACCAACACATTGAACAATCTAAGTCTAGATGAATTCAACAAGTTGAAGAGATTGAAAGAGCTTACCAAGATCCAAGAATATTACACATGGTTGATGAGCTCATTAGTGTCAATCCTAATATATTCTTATATGTACTAGCCAAAAAGGGTGCTAAAATCCCTCAAGGCTTTGATGTCTCAACCATTGTAGAAGGAGTTACTCAAAATCCATTTACATTGGGGATACCATCTTCATAAAAAATGTCAACTATAACACTTGGGACAACAACACACATGGAAACTACTACCACACATATCCCTAGTATCTCTACACTTGGAAACAATATGACCCATGCCACAACACAAGAACAAAAATTTACATTTGGTAGCACATCAAATTCCATGGGTAAGACCTTCACAAATAACCTTTTTAAAAACACAAACCAAGGTCCTACACCACAAGGTCCCACACCTATATTTCAACAAACAAACCAAGGTCCCACACCTTTACTTCACAATACAAACCAAGGTCCCATGCCAACACCTAAAAACATGAATCAAGGTCCATCATTCCAATTCCAAACCACACCCTCATCAAATCAAAATCAACCAAAAAAATCTAGGACAATTCACATCGTCCCACAAAGAATACTAAACCAGAACATCAACCAAGGGCCTACTCCTAAATTACAAGGAAATACATTCTCGAACATTAATCAGGGACCTACCTCATCATTTCAAGGACCTACTCCATCCTACCAAAACACCAATCAAAGACCAACCTTTCAAACCCAAGGAACAAATCAAGGGCCCACACCACAATTTCAAAACACCATACCAAATACAAACATGACCTTTGGGACCAATCTAAATTCCAATTTCACTCCAAATCCAACAAATACCAATACAAAATTTACACATCAATAGGGTAACCAAGGACCCATGCCACAAAATGCCAATTCACATCCAAATCCAACATATGATCTCAACACCAATTTCATAACACCAAATCAAACCAACATGGCACCATATTTTGCAAACACCTTGATGTGATAGATACAGGCTATCCAACAACAAATGACAAACATGCAAATGGGGACCAACAAGAAAATATATTCCATGGAGGAATTGTGCCCCTTTCCATTCGACAAAAATCTGTACATACCACCTTTTCCCCCTCACTTCATGACATTACCTTTACCTAAGTACAAAGGGAAAGGAGATCCAATAGAACACATATGAGAATTTAATACATCATGTATGAAAATCGCATATGATCCTACTTATTTGATGAGATTATTCCCACAAAGTCTCACAGGGCCAACCCTAGATTGGTTTGCACGTCTTCCTCCAGGGATTAAAACATGGGGTGAGATGGATGATAAATTCATTAATCACTTTTCCTTTAACATTGAAAGTGATGCGACCCTCAGAACATTATGTACAACCAAACAAGAAGAAGGGGAGTCACTTACCTCATTTTACCAAAGATGGCGAAGTCTAGCTAGCAAGTTCCCTTGTCACATTCTTGAGAAACAAATAGTCACCATGTTTGTGGAAAACCTTATTGGAGAAATGATGAGTGGTCTTCAAATCTAATGTTTGCTCAAATTTTGATGAAATCCTTGAGAAAGGTGTCCTTATTAAAAAAGGTCTTATTGCAAAAGGACTAGTCAAAGTACACAAAGAGACTCCGAAGCCCAATAATGAAAAAAGAAAATACTGGTCCCGAAACAAGAATGTCACTAATGATGGATTTTTTGACACTAAAGTGATAAATAAAGGTCCTACCATTCACCTCAAAGGTCCTTCCTCATCAAACACATCGAATACATCAAATACCCAAACACAAGGTCAATGTCAAACATTGAGTGCAGTCCAAAAAAATCAATAATGAAGAGGTCCTCCATGTGCCAAGAGAACATATACCCAATTGGGTAAACCCATTGAATCAGTCCTAAAAACACTCTTGTAATCCAATTTCATCCAACTACTAGACATCAAAAACTATGAACCTTCATTGATCAAACCCAATTGGTGGAAAGAAGATGAATATGTATCACTGCAGAAAAGCACATAAAACATCTAGATGTTGGACACTCAAAAATTTCATCCAAGACCTCATTGAATAGGGAATCATTTTAATTGATAGTTCACAAGGCAAGAAAAATGTTGATCATACCATATTTAAAACTCCCTTGCAATATCATGACAAAGGGAAAGCCTCTAATTCAAGGAATAACAAAAGTACCAATTATACCAATGTCAAGCATGATTATAGCACTATTATCCTTAACATAAGACCCTTAATAATAACATTGCTACCATTACCATAAACAATCCAAGTTTACAGTGTGTTTTCACCACTCATAGAGCCAAGATAACTCTTCTAGAACCTCCTTCCACTCCACAGCCAAAAATACGGTATAATCTCCTAGACTAGCTAGGAAAAGATTCCCGCATAGATTTCCATCCTGGAACTCCTCCACATATCCAAACAACATAGATCTATCCTTGATAAAGCCTTTCAATATGCATTTGTACTTGATAATCTAGATGTCAATGAATTTCAGGCCATGGTTGGATGCCTAGCTATGTCGCACCATGTCACCTTCTCCGAACAAGAATTTTCCACACAAAAGTCCAATGAAAACGATGCCCTACACCTTGAAGTCTGAGTTAATAAACATAAGATCAGACGAGTCCTAGTAGATGATGGAACAGGTCTGAATATTTTCTCATTAAAATTGGTGAAATCATTGGGATACTCTAAGAATTGCATAGACCAAACTAAGAAAATTATGATCAAAGATCGTGATGATGCTGAGTGCTCATTTGAAGGAGTAATTTCGCTTCCCGTAGGAGTTGGTCCAACAATATAAAACATAATGTTTCATGTCTTGGATCTAGATTTACACTACAACCTTCTCCTTGTCTGCCCATGGATTCATTCCATGAAGGCTATCCCATCCACATACCATCAATGCCAAAAGTTCCCACATAATGACACTGAAATTACTATTCCTAGCGACCCTGATCCCCTTCAATATTGCACAAGTCTAAAAGGAAATATTGAACGTCAAGTGCCCATAAATTGAGAGGCTTCATCTTCCACTTCATCACACTATATTGATCCATCTGCCCTCATTGAATCATCCACTCCATTCACCCCACCATCCACAGCCAAAATCCAGATTCAAGACAAAGGATGTAGAGAGTACAATATGAAAAGCTTATTCTACATTGGAAAGCTACCCAAATCACCAAAGTCTTATGGAAAACCGTATCTTGTGCATCCTAAGGTTATCATCCACAATCCTCCTACCATTTTCACTAAATGGGGGGAATTGACTAAAGAATCTCTAGATGATCACATTTACACATGGTTGTATAAATAAGAAGAGGAGATAGAACCTAAACAACTACCAATTGAATGATATCCAAAAGGGTTCATTTTAATGAAATAAAAAGGATATGATGGAAATAGTGGCCTTGGTCTACACAAAAATGTGATATCAAAACCTTTACTACCTCCTAAATTACCAAAATATGTTGGGTTAGGGTATATTCCACCAGAACCGAGTCCTCCAAGTACTAAGTTGACCTTGAATGAGGTAGTTGATACTTCAGATGAGATTGAGACATCCGAGGAATCTTACAACTTTGATGTTGATTCCAATGAGTATGAATGGGATTCTTTATCCTCCACTACTGACCTTGACCTTGATGAAATTTTTAGAGAACCTGGTGATCCTACCCTTGAAGCAAAATTCAATCAAATGTTTATAATTGGTTCCCTGCAAAATCCGTCAAATCCCCACCAAAAGATCTCATTGTAAATGGAAGCTTGAATCGAAACCTTCTGGGAACCAAATGAATCTACTTTCATCTTTACCTTATCTTCCTACACCATGACTCTTGACAATACCGATGATGCCTTACCCCTCATTTACTCACAATTAGTAGATTGGGATAGAAAAGAACCACTGAGTTTAGATACATTCAAGAACGACGAAGCAATTGCTGAGTTCATGGAACTTCATGAAGGAATACCAAGTGGGGATCATAAAGTTGGCTTTGTCATAGAACTCAATTGTGTAGCATACTTTGGTGAGGTTGTCCTTTCCTCTAGTCACAAAAGTGAAAATAAAAATAATAGGTCTTCAGGTGAAAATCGAAAGGCGCCTGCTAACCATGAAAAAGTAAAAATAAAGGATGTATTTGAAGGTGAAAACATCTCTAAGGCACCGAAGGATGGAGGACTAGATAGTCTCCCTTTAGATCAAGAGAGATCTCCATTTCTTATAGAATAAATAAAAGAAGTTAACATTGGGTCACATGACAACCCTAGAATCATACAATTGGTGACATCTTTGACCGCCAAGGAAAATCTTGATTTTACAACATTCCTTTCAAAAAGACAAGTTAATTTCACATGGTCATATGTTTATATGCCTGGATTGGACCCCGAGCTGGTTCAGCATCACTTGCCACTACTACCAAATGCCAAACCATATAAACAAAAGCTAAGAAAAATGCACCCATAGATTGCACTCCTGGTCAAGGTAGAACTAAAGAAACTCTTAGATGTTGGATTCATATGCTCTATTGATTATGTAGATTAGATATCAAATCTTGTTCCTGTCATGAAACTGAATGGGAAAATCACAGTATGCATGAATTTCAGATATCTTAACAAATCTTCTCCTAAAGATGATTTCCCCTTACCAAATATTGACATCATAGTGGACCTTACTGCTATATGTGCAATTCTATCACTTATGGATGGATTCTTGGGCTACAATCAGATAAGAATTTCTCTCAAAGATTGACCAAATATAGCCTTCACCTACGCTTGGGGAACTTTCTATTGGAATGTCATGCCATTTGAACTTAAAAATTTTGGAGTTACATATCGGAGAGCCATGCATACCATTTTTCATGATTATATGCACGCAATTATGGAGGATTACATCAATGACCTTCTCTCAAGATCTCTAAAATAAAGTGGTCACATAGCGGTCTTGGAAAAGATTTTCACATGAGTTGAAAAGTATAAACTCAGGTTAAATCCAAAGAAATGTGTTTTTCGAGGTCTAATCAGGTAAAGTCTTAGGATATATTGTCTCCCACAGAGGAATAGAGGTTGATCCCGTAAAAGTAAAAGCTATATTGGATATGCCACCGCCAACCATCACTTAGTTAAGGACCTTACAAGGAAGATTGCAATCAATCTATAGGTTCATTGCTCAGCTAGTAGACAAGATTCACCTGTTTCAACATCTGTTGTGGAAAGGATTTGCCTTCAATTAGATAGAGAAATATCAAGCAACATTTGATCAGATCAAGAATTATCTATTGAATCCATTGGTTCTTATGCTTCTGATTGATGGTAGACATTTGATATTGTACATGACAACAACTACATCAACACAAGGGGCATTGTTAGCACAAAATGATAATGATGGTAAAATGATCAATCGAGTACATCAGTCACACTTTGGTTAGATATGAGTTGAACTATAGCCCTATTGATCGAGCATGCCTAGCAGTTGTATTTACAACCCAAAAATTGAGACATTATATGTTGAACCATAAGACAAACTTGATAGCCAAAATTGATCCTCTGAAGTATCTTCTAAGCAAAGTATGGTTAGTTAAGTGGGTTATAATCCTAAGCGAGTATGACATTGAGTATGTTGATTGAAACACAATAAAAGGACAAGTGATAGATGATCAACTCACAGATGCACCAGTAAAGGCAAACCATCCTTTGATATCTGACTTCCTAGATGAATCAATATTTTTCATAGAGGCACCAAAAACATGGAAACTATGATTCGATAGGTCCTACACAAGTCATGGTTTAGGAACTAACATTATATTCATCACACCTCAAGGGGATTCCATTCCTAAATCAGTTCGAATAGGATTTGTGTGCACTAATAACATAGCCGAGTATGAAGCACTATTAACAGGACTCTGAATGGCAATAAAATGGAAAATCAAGGATCTTAAAGTTTATGGTGATTCCTAGTGAGTGATAAATCAAGTCAATGATGATTATGATACCAAGGATGAGAAGTTGATGCCCTACAAGTGCGTGGTTGATAGTTTTAGACTGTACTTTGATGCTATTACCTTTGAACAAATACTGAGAATCTAGAATAAAACAACCAACATGATGGAAACAATTGGATCTCTTTGGGACATTCCTAAAAATGCATCACAATATGAGTTCTTGGTAGAGCAACTATTGGTCCCTACGTTCGATGTCCTCAAAACCAAAATTGTGTGTGAACTTGTTGGTCTCGAATCTACCTAGTACAAAGACATTTACAACTATTTGCATGACCAAATTATCCCTCTTGACTTGTCTTCCAACCAACATAAAACCTTTATCCAACAAGCCTCTAAATATGCCATCACCAGAGATACCCTTTACTGTCATAGTCTACATATCACCCTCCTCTGATGTCTCGACTCAAATGAAGCACAAGCATATTTATAGGAGGTTCATCATGGTATATGTGGAGCTCGCTCTGCTAGTCCTACCTTAGCTAAAAAGCTCATGAGGATGGGATGTTATTGGCCTAAAATGGAATATGATGCCTATCATTTTGTGAAGAAATGTCATCAATGTCATATTCATGGAGATATTATACATGTGCCAGCTCAGAAATTATAGCCACTCACATCACCATGGCCATTCTCTCAATGGGGACTCGACCTCATAGGAAAGATCCATCCCACTTCTACAAACGAACATAAATTTATCCTTATTGCTACTGAATACTTCACCAAGTGGATTGAAGCCATCCTGATGACCCACATTATTAGAAAGTAGATATCCAAATTCATCCTAAATTATATCATATGCCGCTATGGTATCCTGCAGTCCATCATTATAGATAACGACCAACCTTTCAAGAATCAAGATGTCCATGAAATTTGTGAAAAGTTTCATATCCAACACCATTTCACTACCTTGTATTGCCCCAAGGGAAATGGTCAAGTTGAGGCATCTAATAAGACTATCCTTAAAATCCTGAAGAAGACTGCCAATGATGATGACTGTGATTGGAATCTCCAACTTAATATTGCTCTATGGGCCTACCGTATTAGTGTTCACACCCCTACAAGAGAAACTCCATATTCCCTTGTCTTTCGATCTGAAGCCATACTTCCTATTGAGGTCGAGTTACCATCCCTAAGAGTATCTATGCAAGGATGGATTGATCAAGAAGAATATCGTGTATCTCGTCTACATGAGCTAGAGTTATTGGATGAAAAGAGATAGAATGCTTTGACACATTTGCAAGCATATCAGAATTGCCTTCAATACATCTATAAGAAGAAGGTCTGAAAACAAAGCTTCGACATTGGTGACTTAGTCTTGAAAGAAAATCTGAAGAATCAAATAGATCGAGAAAAGCTTAGAAAGTTTGAACCTCATTGGTTGGGCCCTTATATCATCACAACAATATATAGATCTGATGCTTATCAACTCTCTACTCCAGAAGGTGAACCATTGGTTGAACCTATCAACAACATGTACCTTCGCAAGTACTACACTTAATTCTCATATTATCCCTTCAAAAGGTCAAAAAATTACAAATAAATAAATAAAAATAAAATCACCCTGATGAAAACTTGGAAAACAAGCATCTTGGTAACACCAAGAATCCAAAAAAAATCATAAAACAACAAAAATCCAAAAAAAATCATAAAACACCAAAATTCCAAAAAAAAATCATAAAACATCAAAATCCAAAAAAACCATAAAACCATCAAAATCCAAAAATATCAGAAAATAGAGTCAGAGTCAGTCTATGTTAGAGTGGTTGAGCTAAGTTGTCTCTATGCATTTTCTACGTAGGCAAGGCTCATTTTCAATGGACCCTCGAGACATTAGGTCAATCCTTTTAGCTTTTCCCAAATAAAATCATGACTCAATCGTTTGTCAAATAAAACAAGGTCAAGTCATGTTGAACTATGAGGTCTCTGTGTATATAATGTAGGCAAGTCCATCAATTGATGAAACCCGAGGCCCTATGTCAGTCCTTTAGGGTTTGTCAAGTATACTTTTTTCCTTTGTTCACAAGCAATCATCATTCAAACCAAATCATGAATTAATAGACAAACATATACAACAAATATGCGATCTTGAATCAATCTTGAATCAATCAATTACCTTATCATCGATCACTATCAAGTCACTATCATTGGTCTTAAATTAGAATGGGGTACTATGTCTTTTGTCTCCTTCAGTCTTATCACTTGTCTTTTATCAAGATGTGTCCTTCCTGAGATTAGACACTATCATTGGTCAACCTTGTCATTCACCTTAAGCAGGATATGTCTTTCTTGCAGATAGGTTTTTATCACAATGGTCAAATTAGTCACCTTTATCAGATGTATTCCTTTCCTTATACATGATATGTATTTCCTAAAACCATGCATCATCACATCAATCAATCATATCAATCACACTATTAAATCTATCAATCTTGTCACTTTGGTCAATTAATATTTCCTTATACAGGATGTATCTTTCCTGAAACCAAGGATAATCAATCACATCAACTAATCATCCTTTGTCAACCTATCAATCAACTTCAGTTACAATCACTCAATTGGTCATCTCGATCATCTTGGTCAACCTAATCAATCAATTTTGTCAATCATATCGACAAACATTATCCCTTTGGAAAACACTTTGTTGGTCTAATTTTGTCTTATCTTTTTTATTGGTTTTTGGGTCATATTACTAGCTACCTTGAGGATGTCCTATCAAGGGATTTAGAGGGGAAATGGTGGATAATGATCTCTTTTCTTTGCTTGTTGTCTATGGTTTGTCTTGGTAAAAATACTAGGATAATTGGGTCCTTAGTATGAGTCGAGGCATTCCTTGTCTTTTGGCTTTGTCTTTTGACAACTTGTCTCTCACAAATGGTCACCTTGCACATCTTGATCCATCTCGTATCATGGTTTTTGTGCCCCGTTTGTGATGTTTTTGACGCTCGATGATGATAAATATAAAAGCATGAAAGTTTGTACTTTGTCATTTCCTGTCTAACATTCCATCTTCCTTGCCTCTTTCCATGCTAACATCCATCTCTTTTTCACTAACATTTCTTCTATATGCATCTTGATAGAGTTTTGTGACACACAAAATATCTTGCATACAAGATCATGTTAGAAATCATCCTAGTAAGCATTATCATCATAGACATCATCATCATCATATCAAGCCACATATATTTGCATGAGAAAAATATAAAGACATGGAGTGCATCCATATAGCATTAACATAACCAATCATGACATTGCATTATGATCATAGTTCATTTACATTCCATCACATCTCATTTACATTGTATCACATTAATAACATTTTGGCATATCATATTATACATTACATTTTGCATTTACATTAAACATTTCTCATCATTGCATACATAACCTAAAGGCATCCCGTTGCATCAACATTAATTGCATTCACATGTTGCATCACATCATAAGATTAAGCCATCCATACTATAGTAATAATCCATGCATATCATAAAGACACAAATATCCATAACATAATCATAAATGCATAATCAACGATCATACTAAACCATCACATGATCATATAAAATGCATACATATCATAAAAACATGAACATCCATAACATAACATAATCATAAACATACATCTTAATCACATCAAATTGCATATCATAAATTTCCGCCCAAAAATCATATCATATATCTTTCAAAATGTGTCATAGGTATAATGTCAAGATGTCTCATATATATCAAAATGGATCTCACAGGCTTGATAATCAAATATAATGTCCATACACATAGTGTCAAACGATGCTCTAGCCCGAGCTGCCTTGATCTCCCATCCTTGGTGTATCCATGTCCTCTCGCAGAGGTACGTCTGGAGACCTGTGCTCTACTATTGGTGGCCTGTCATAGGGAGTGGAATGTCTGGGGGCTGATGTCTCCCCATTCTCTGACTATTTTTGGGAGAACCTATTGTGAGTCTTGCTATGTGTCCTACTTTGGGATCCACCTGAAATCTATGATAATTTAGGCTCTCTCCTCTACGACAAAACCACCCTCTCATATAGGTCTCTATAATACTACATGCCCATGCTAGCATTGGCATAATCTTGAGAAACATCAACCATAGATCCACTGCATGTCGCTATGAAATCCAACATCCTCTGATTTGTCTGTTGGTGGCTAATAATTGTTAAATCTCTCTTTGTTTGAAGAGTGTCTCTCTTAGACTGAAGGCCGTCTTGCTCTTCTTGCATTGTCCTCAACTCAACCTCTAAGACATGTACCCAAGCTTGTAGGGTAGCTATCCTTTGCTCTGCAGTTCCCTCATCTACTCTGACCCTGTCCTCCTCTAGCCCCTCCTCATCATCCATCCCCATAATAATCCTCTCTTGGAGGAATCTCTCTACCTCACCCATCACTACCTCCTTTGCATGCTCCTCATGTATCTCCTTCGCATGCTCCTCAACCTCCATCATATCTTCCTCTAGGTGTGCCACCTCTGGAGCATACATCTCTACATGTTTCTCTCCCTCCCCCATTGCCATCTTAGTTGCTTCCCTCACCTCTGTCTAATCCTCCTCCCTCTCTTAGATCAGTGAAAAATGTTCCATTTCCTGATGTCCTCCATCCCTCCTCCTCTGGCATCAATCTCCTCCCTGACCTCCTTGACCATGTCCTCCTCCTCCTCCATATCCATGCCCTCCGTATCCTTTCACTCCACCCCTTCATCCCTTGTATCCTCTTCGGCCTCTCGGGCCCTTGCCTTTGTGCTTTATAGGTGCTTCCTACCCTAGATCTGTATATAGTGATGGCCTATGTGTCTACCACCATGCACATACTCGGGAGTCATCCCTACATATACACCCCCCCTCTCCACCCCCACTATATCGATTGTAGGGAATCAATATCTTGCTCGGCCATGGTTACTGGTATCTGCTATCCCCACAGGTGCACCTCCCGAGACGACTGTGTAAACTCTGTTGTGCTTGTCGGGATACCCTATCTCTCTCTGAACTTTCATTTGAACCACTCTAGAAAATACATCTCAATAATGTGCTTAGACAATACTGTGTGTCTAATTAGTTACCTATGTTGTCGACACCATCAAAAATGATCATCCTCCCCTACCCACAGATCACAATCCTTGTAGGGCCTCTAGACAAAGCTAACCAGTGTATCAATCCCATGCCTCCAATAACTTGTGTCACCCACATGTGTCTGAGTGATTGCTCCCTGATATAGAAATACATATGGAGCACCAACTCCCAACTTTCATACCACTGGCAGTCGAAATTGCTATATGCTTCCACACACATATCATCAGTAATGTGACCTCGCAACTCAGGCTCTATCCCCCTCTATATGAAATGTCATGGAGTTGGAAGTATAACATGCCTAATAGACATGATTCCCATGCATATACCATCTCCTCTTGGACCATCCTTGCTAGCATCTCTCCCCAGCCTACTGGGAAGCCATGACCCATATGATCTAGAATCATCACCCCAAAAATCAATGTGCATAGTACATAATCATACCTATCATATCTCTAGGCTAGGGTCTCCCATATGATCTCGTAGCCCTGGATGCCAAGCTCTCAATCGTCATCACAATCATAGTAATCATAGAGGGCCTGCAATCCTTGAATAGGGTCATATCGTACCTGCTCTTCATGAATCAAAAGTCATAGAATCTTGTAAACATCCTCTAATGTCATAGTGGCCTCCTCGATTGGTAGATGGAAACTACAAGTCTCAAAGTGCCACCGCTCCACCAACACTATCAAAATGCCCCTGTTTTCCCTAATAATGAGCATCATCCAGTTGGTCCCACAATTGAAATGTACTTGGTTGTTACTCCCATGTGTAAATAGGGGGTAGTACAACCTGAGGTCATCGCAAAAGCCATCAAGTCAATCTAAAGTCTTCATTTGACCTATTGTACCTAAGTTGAGCATGTCATTATATCCTAAACTGAGGGAAAATTTTCATTAGGCAATTATGTCATTGTTTTTTCAAATGTGTTGCACAAATTCATAGTGGCCCACAAATGCAATTGCATCGCACGCCTAAGCTAATGCATCATTGGGGTCAATTATGGTCAACCCCTCTTCAGTTGCGTCACTTATTTGCACATTCGTCACTATTTTGACACTTGCATCATTAAACATTGGTTACGTCACACTAATTCAAATGCATCACAAAAAACCTACCCCTATAGACCTAAGCAATTGTGTCATGACATGATGATTGCGGTGAACCGCATCGTCTACATCGTTCGTGCATGCAATTGCATCACACGTCGTGCGATGTAATTGCCTGCTAAATTTTTCCTAGCTAAAAATGCACACAAAACAAAAATTTCAGAAAGCAAGTTTGTAGTACTTACCGGGGTGGGCACTGACTTAGGATGACAGAATGTGAAGATGCAGTATCCCTTGTGTGTAGCGTTTGGAATTGGAAACATCTCCTCAACCTTCTTCACTCATAGCTCCTAATTTTTCTAAATTTGGAATGCACAAATGACTTTTTTCTTAATCCAACTCCTATTTATAGCCTAAAAATTAGGGTTTACACTAGGATTTTGTACTAGGCACACTCTTGGGAAACTTTGAACCTAAATTTGACCCCCTTAACGACCACCAAAATCATTTTTTTTTTGCACCATTGAAATTCTGACTATCCAGATATCTTATCGGGATAATTTTCCAATTTTTTAATTTTTTTTTGAAAATTTGTCAAATTTTCCCGAGGGGGCATACCTCTACCCTGCTTTCACCGAGGCATATTTTGATTGAATTTATTTGACACAACACAATGAACTACATTATGTCAAAGAGGGGAAAAATGTAGACATTGAAAAATGTCTTAGTCTATGAGTGTCATTTTTCTTGATCTTCGTCTCTACATAATTAAATAATTTTAATTATTTAATTATCCTTGATCACATTCCTCTATTAATTAAATAATTTTAATTATTTAATTAATTAATCTCTCGACCTTTATTCTACCTCGATCAATTAAATAAATTTAACCGTATCACTAATATCTCTTTCTTCAATAATTAAATAAATTACCATTTATTTAATTATTTGCCTATCATCATTCATCTATAGTTAAATTATCATTATTAATTATTTACCTATTGATGGGGAGTCCTACCACTCAAGAGCACTCTTGCTCTTCCCAAGACCTATTCTTTGGTCTTCCTAGGGTATTCCTCTCTACCCTCCTCATGGATCACTCCTAAACCCCTCTCACCTCGTAAGACTCTCCACCAATTTCAAATTCTTCACCATCACTCCCATTCCACCACTAAGCTTCCCATAGGCTCAATTGTGCTACAACGTTCCCAAACCTTTCTTGGGACTTGTAATAGGTCTTCCAACTATTCCTAGGGTGATCTTATTCCTCTCTAATCCTTCTTTTAGGATTCTTTCTTCATTCTTTCATCGCATTCAAGAAACTTAACTTCTAGGCCTTGTAGCCTTCTACCCCAATTAGACCTCCTAGAACCCGGTTTCTTGATTTTTCTCACAAACGGTCTTAACAACCCCCAAATGTTTTTACAAATTCTTCCTATTGGACATCAAGTCTCCAAGAATTATTAGGTCTTAGGTCCTACAAGTGCCCATACATATGACTGTCCTCAAACCCCCTATTTTCAAGGGTTTTTAGGGTTTGAGGGCTTCAATGGCCTCCTCAGCTCTCCTCCTTGCACACACATGTCTGAGATACATGTTCCTACACTCCATACTCTTGATTGGCACAAACCAATCCATTTAGCAACTTTCCTTTCTATTGTCCTCTCCAAGCCACTAGCCAGAATGCACTTGCACTCGCCTAGTGCTTGTTGTTTTCATCTCCTCCCCTACAAAAAAAGACTCCTAACTCCATATCTACACTATGTACATAGTCCCCTACTTTATTCCAAGTGGCCATGGCATCCTTTCCATGGTAATTCAAGTGGGGATCATTGTTTTACAAAACTGGCCTGAACCGACAGAGAGACCAAGAACACCAAAAACTTGCAAAAAGATAACCAGTTGAATTAAATGACTAATCTAATGCTTCACATAGTAATTAAGTGACACAAATGAAAGACTCAAAGCATCAGATAAGTCCTTTCAATCCATTCTTTATTGGATGAAGGCTCAAACACATAAATTCAATGAAAACTTGCTCTTTTCCAAGTCAAAAAATCTCCTTCTCAAAACTCAATTCGTACAATCAATCCTCTAACCTAGGTATTAGGGTTTTGTTGAACTTATATACCTTTCTCCCATGTGCTAGGACCCTTGGGTCGGGCTTAGAGCATCATTAATGCCCTATGCCAACTTTTAGGACAAATAGCCAAGACTACATTGACAAATTTGCCTAATTTCATCATTAAGGCTTCTCCAAACTTCAAAGCTCTAGACTACCCTAAGTTTGCCATAACAAAAACATCAAAAACACTCTTGGGACTCTACATCATAGTCATTATTCCCTTGGTGGTTGGATAGAACCACCTATAAGCCAAAACAACAAGATCTTCCAAAAGACCTTGAGGTGCTCCTGCACCACCTATTCATTAATCTTTTAATTTTTTAATGGTTAAGTAGTTGTCAAAATTATTTAATTATTTCTCAAAACTTCTCCCTTATTAAATAATTAATATAAATTAATTATTTAATCCCCTTTTTCTATTTCCTCTTATTTAAATAAAATGCCTGCATAAACCATTTTAATTAAATGCCCACTTGCCTTTTCCTCAAAATAAATAATTTGGAAAAATTATTTATGCTCCACTTGTCCAAAGATTCCTTCTCATGAATTAAATGATTTCAATTTTTAATTCCTCCATTTTCTTCCCCCACTATCTCATTTTTGAATCTTAGTCGTCGATTGACTCTGGGCTCTTTCTAACCTTGACCATCCATTTCGTAACCTCCACTCTTCAGTGTTGCATGTCTTCTCATCCATCAATCTAGGAATCTTTCTAGAAGCTCAATCTTGACTGTTTGTTCAAATGGTTGTCTATAAAGAATCTTTCCTCCTCCATTTTTGATTTAACAACCACTTATCTCTGAATTTCACGCTCACTATTTGAAGGTATCTGTACATGTATAATTTGATTTGAGGGAATATTTGCAAAGGTAGATTTAGGAGAGACGAGAAGTTATTCAACTTCAAATATGGGGAGTGCTTTTACTTGAATGTTTTCATTTTCCTCATGCTTGTTTGTTTTCTCTTTGTTTAGATTGAGTTATTAGCTTAGAAGTGTTGTGGTTGTCACTAGAATCTAGGCTGCTTGATTTTTACCCATCTTACAACTCCTTCAATGGTTTCTTAGGCTCTGAAGAAGAAAGCATAAGCCTATAAAATGCATAAAGATTCTTCTACATGCAAAATGACCAATATTTATACTCTTGATCATCTGGAAACTTCTACCAAATATTGGATTCATGTCCAAATATTCCTCGCCAAATTTAGGCACATACAAAAGTCATAAAATGCATTATAAACATCTAAACTTAGACTTTCATATTATACCACTTACAAGGCATCTTTTGACAACTCAAAAAGTATTTTTTGAGGCACTTACATGAGTTTAAAGTGCTTTTTTCCAAAACTCATGACCCACCTATGTTGGCACCACTAAATAATTAATATTTATTTGTCATTTAGATAAAAATTGCACCAAGGCAATATAAGTATTAAATAATATTATATTCCAATGTTGTCCTGATACCTCCGACTTACTATTTTTAGTATGTTCTATTTTTGGAAAAAGGGACATGACATTAACCTACGAGTATGTATTGACAAAAATGATACATCCATACTAGTATGTTAATATATATATACATATATACATATGCCTATGTTGATATGTTAATATTTATTTGATTATCGAATTATATTTTATGTAAACATGTGAATCGTGATATATATATTTATATATAAAGATATATACATATATTAAATATTATATATGCATTATATATATAATATATAAAGTCATCTTGTATGTCTGATACTGATAGCGCTGAATTATTTAATCAACACAAAGCATATTAAGTAAAGTTTATGTTAAGCAATGTGCATAACATTATAACATGCACTATGAAAGCAATGCATATATGATACAAGTGTTGCTTTAATATTTAAAGTATTCAATGTGAATTATGGACAACATATGGTATAAGCACTTGTGTTGCCATTACTCCCAATGTGTGAACTTAGCTGTATAGGCTTTGTCAACAAAGCAATAATAAATGAATATGCATAGAATGAGAGTCGACTAAGTCAAAACTGAGAACATCGACCCAAGTATTATGGTGAATATGAAAATGTGGCACCAATAGTTAAAAGTCTATATCGAATAGAAGTCTATTCATTATTATGAGTTTCCAGAATGTGAAGCATTTGATGAGATGCAAAATAAGTCAAGCTCTCAGTTGTGCCATGTAAGTCAACCTATAGGAGGAAATTCTTGGAATTTTTTATTAACATTCTTGTTGTCTATCATTGCATTGACTCATCCTTTTAAGCTGTTTATGTGTTTTCTATGCAACAAATTTGGTTTCCACCTTTTCTTTTGAATATTGAGTCGAATTTCTTTCTCTGAGAAGTATCATTCTAATGCCCTATTTCTAGCCTTTAGTTGCTGATTTCGGTGTATAATAGAGGTGTTCTCATCCTTTAAAGGACGCATATCTTTGGCATTCATGTTGTGTTTTTTTGAGCAATTATAATCTACATTTCTAAGTTGGGTGAGGCTAAGAGTTGTGAGAAGGTTTATCTGAGGATTTGCATTTTGATTTGAGAGAATGTTGAGGAAGGAATTTTGATCGACCAATCGGAGCATTGTAATAACAAGCATGCTGAAATATTCCTTCTTATTCTTTAATGTTTGAATTGATTGTGTGATATTGATTGTTTGAATTAGAGATATTATATTATTTGTTTATAAGGAAAGATTGTTTAAATATTATAGGAAAGGAAAGATTGCTTGTTGCACTTTGTGCTATGATCTATTTGTTTGAAGTGTTTGTATATATTCTGTAATAAAAAATAGTTAGATATAAAGGGATTAAATATTATATTGGGGATATAGCTTTCAAAGCTGATTGGTTAAACTAGCTAAGTCTTAGAGTACTATGTTTTACTTAGTAGATAAGACACTTAAGCATACAGGTAATAGATCATTCCTGGGGTTAGGATAATCCAATGAAGGGGATATCCTATGGATAGATTATGAATAGTCAATATAAATTGAGCTAGGAAGGTGGGTGATATATTTGAGTCCACTTATTATGAGGGAATGAAATACTTTGGCCAAAGTATTATAAGTTTCCACTATTTACACTATCAGTCAATGTGATCTAGGTTTACATTATAGGTTGAGGTATGTCATATATGTCTAGGTTGTAGCCAACATGTGACATAATCTATATATGTAGGACACAACACCAAGCTTAGAAAAGGTCAATTTTTTATTGTGAGGTTACCAAACCAATCTCTTTGTTCAAGGGTAGGGCCATCTATCAGTTTGATAGTTGTGCAGGGGACCACAGTTAGTCCAAGGTTGGAGGAAAAGTTCTTGAGTGATGCTTCTCCTCATCATTTGGCGACCAAGATTTGCATGGATGATATTCCAAGACTATTTGTACTTCTTATGCCAGTAAGCTCCATGGAGCCTTGTTTTTGTATTTTACATCCACTTTGATGGAAATATTGTAAAAGTGAAATGATTTCATGTTATCACATTTTATGTAATCATTACTTGGAAGTTGTAATAATTTGATATAATGCAATGGAAAAGTTTGGAAAAGATATTATTTCAATTATGCATGTTATCTTTATAGTTTTGAAAGAAAAAAATTGTTGCTCTCGATGGATAGATGCTTATTGTTTTTACTTGAGGTTAAAATTTAGAAAAGTTACTATGTAGAACATTGGGCATGTTACAATGAGATGTGATATAAAATGAATAAATTAGCCTTGCTTATAAAAGAAAGGATGAAGAGGTGAGAAGTTAGGATTCAAACTCTGACTACCTGTTCAAGTATGAAACAAGTGTAGGAATCTATGGAAAAGTGTTGGGACACTTGGCGAGTGTACACGAGGTGAGACAAAAATCTAGATAACTTCTAAGTGAGCTTAAGGTAGTGTGAAGAGGACTCTACTAAGTAGGCTAAATTCTAACTAGTTTGATCATACCTCTTTTCACACTAACAACCCCCTTAAGAAATACTTAGGGAGTAAGCTAAACACTAAAAAGATGACATTCAACAATAAGGATTGATAAGTTATTCGTGTATAATAATAATAATCTCTCATAAATAGAGAAAAAGGAGAAAACCCAATGGGAACAAAAATCCTCTCCAAAAGAGAGAAAGAGAAAGATAAGACCTCCTGAAAAGATGTCCCATGAATATAGGAACATGATGCTGAAGAAACCATGAAGCATGTTGAATTTGTAAACTCTATCAAAGATGAACTGGTGTTTTTTAGAATCAATGAACCTCCATAACTGTAGATCAAGATAAGGGATACAAAACACTACATGATTGAACATATAGAACACTAGTCAACCATGAATACACAGATGACATGAAGGCAATAAATTTTTTTGAAGTTGAAGATGCAGATAGTACTATGATTAATAAATGCACAAGTGAAATGCAATACACTATTAAAATGTGCATCACGGTTATCTACACAATTACTAGACTCTCACAAAATATGATCCATTGAAATAATCCCCCCATAGGAGAGATAAAAATGAGTAGGTCTATGTGACCCCACCGCCCCCTCCAAAAAACAAGTTGTGAAGTCCATTTGTCTCCACCGAGGTTCCTGTACTACTCTATTGAAACCAAGGAAGAATTAGCACACCACAATGATAATTTCCTCCTAAATTCTAATGAGGAAGAGGTATAGGCAGACCAACTAAAATTAGGCACAAAAGTGTGCATAGGGATGTAGACCCAACATCATATCCAAAAAGATGTACAAGAAACTAAAAAATAGGTGTACATCAAAGCACACACATATGAGGTGATAATTACAAGGATCCATTGTTGTGATGAAAAATCAAGGTGCTACACAACCCCTAATTACACTTTATAATTCAATGTAAGTACAAGATTACCTCCATAAGGAACACACATTCAATTGTTGTGGCACTTTATATGAGTGCAATTATAGATTTATTTGTTGTTTTGAGTTCTTATAAGTTTATGTCATGAGGTTGAAAATGAAGAAATATATCAAGTATGCCTTTTAAACCTCACAAAAATGAAAAAAATAGAAAATTATTCAAAGCACGACCTTCCCTAAGATGATACAATTTATGACATTTATTTTAGTGCATTATAGATTCCAAAAAGTGGATTTGATGTATAAAACCTCAAAATAGACATACTCAAAATTTAAAATTTTGAAACATAGTCTTGAAAATTAACATCACCACTGCATAGAGCTCAAAAAATCATTCAAGTTCAAAAAATGGACCCAAAAGGAGTTTGTATGAGCCCAAACGAGTCCTCTAAAGTTCTAAATATGGGAACCATGCAAAGTGTCCTTTGAGAATCTAATTTAAAAAAACTATACTTCATACTGGAAAAATAATCATACCATTAGATAGGGGAAAAAAATGCAAAATAAAAAATAATTTCACTCAAAAAGACATTTTTATGCCTAAGAACAAGGCTCCTGAAATTGAGACAAAAATTAAAACAAGCCAACGATGAAGGAGTATACTTGGGAATAAAAAATGATGGCATCATGCTGATGAAATATTCTTAGAACTAACAAAATACTTTTTGATGTTTGTGGTTGTACCAACAACCCAAAAAATATTTTTTTAATGATTAAAAATTATGAAAAAATTAAAAACAATATTGCACAAAAGTCAAGGCAACATGCAAATCAAGAAACTTACATAGATTAGTATGTTGACACAAGATGGTTTGTTGTATAGTATGACCATATGAATTTGTATAGAATGTATGGAATTCCATACAACCCTCCATGGTTGGGGCACAAAAAACTTGAAAATAAAATCTTTGAATACTCAAGTGTTATTTATCAAAAGTCATCTCTTAGTCTTCCTAAGCGTAACCGTGACATGGGTTTTTTTTCAAGATGCACCATTTGAAACTTGATTCCCATGACCCTCACAAATTCAAGAGAGAAAGGGATTGGATATGTAAGCTTGCTCTGATACCATGTTGGAACATCCAATCTTTGCTTACAAAGTCAAAACAATCCACAAATGAACATATATAAAATGAGAAAATATCATGAGCATCCTTTTTATAAAGGCGAGGATGAAGAGGTGAGAAGGTGGGAGTCAAAATTTGATTACCACTCCAATTATGAAATAGGTGGACTTTGTGGACAAGTGTTGGGACATTTGGCGAGTCTACATGAGGTGAAAAAAAGTCTAGATAACCTCTTGTAGACATTGAAAAATGTCTTGGTTTGCGAGCATCATTTTTTCCATCATCTTGGTCTTCTTCCCTACATAATTAAATAGTTTTAATTATTTAATTCTTGATCGTGTTCCACTATTAATTAAATAATTTTAATTAATTAATTAATTCATTCATATCTTGATCTTTATTCTCCTTTGATCAATTAAATAAATTATCTTTTTAATTACGTCACTAACATTTTCTTTCTCTCTATAATTAAATGAATTACTATTCACTTAATTATTAATTTATGTCATTCACCTATCTTTAAATAATTATTTATCTATTCATTGGTCTTCTTCATTCTTCTATAGTTAAATAATTACTGAAATTATTTAACTATCTTTCATCACTTTTCACTATCAAATAATTAATGTGAGATTAATTATTTAATATCCCTTTCCTATCTCCTCTTATTTAATTAAATTGGTTGCACAATCATTTTAATTAAATGCCCATTTCCCTCTTCTTCCACAAATAAATAAATTATTCCCCCATTTGGTCAAATATTCTCCTCTCATGAATTAAATAATTTTATTATTTAATTCCTCCATTATCTCTTCCCACTCTCTCATTTTTGAATCTGAACCATTGATTTTCTTTGGTCTTCTTTCGATCTTGACCATCCATTTTGTATCCATCCCTTGCCCACTACTCTGTGGTGCATGAATCCTCAACCCTTGATCTAAGAATCTTTCTAGAACTTCAATCTTGTTCATCCATTCAAATGGCTTTCTATAAAAGAAGGTTTTCTCCTCCATTTTTGATTTAACAACCACATTTCTCCAACATCCATGCTTATTGTTTGCAAGTATTTGCACACAACGAAATCTGAGAGCAACTTGCAAAAGCTAATTTGTGGAGAGACAAGGAAGGTGATTCGACTTCAACATGGGGAGTTTTTTTTTTTATTGCTTTTATTTCATTCCTCTTGTTTGATTGTTCTTTCTTGTTTGGATTTGGATTTTAGCTTAGATTTAGTGTAGTGGTTGTCACTTATCTTTACTATTTTGAATTCTTATCTTACATTGGTAAACATGACGTGAAATGTATAAAATTTGTAGAAAAACCCGTGTTTTGTTTTCTGTTTTGATGTGTTATAGGTTTGTGAGCAACAACTGTGAAAAAATAATGACGCAACTGAAGGCGAGCTTTTGAAATTCAGAAAAATGACACAATTGTGAAGGGCAGTGACACAACTAAAGACGAGATTTCAAATTTGAAAAAAATGACACAACTGCAAGCTCCTGAGATGCAATCGTCAAAAGACCCAATGACACAACTGATCCAAAAAGAACCCCATTTGTTGTTCGATGATTCACAATAGTCACTTCTTAAGCCGTAATTACCGGCCTAAACGACATGACTTCTTATTAAGGTTTATCTTTTCAGTTTTGGTTTTTTTTTTAAGTTTTTCCTTTTGGGTTTTCTTTAGGGTAGGATTTTTGGTTTGCTAATCATCTATTTTTAGCATGTGGCATTGGTCTTGAGGACTTTAAAACTATTTCCTTAGAAGCAATCGAGCTTGTTTTATTTTTCTTTAAAGTTATCAATTTTTCTTTACTTGCTTACAACAACAAACTTGCATTACACTCATAATGGTTTTAAAATGAACATGCATTATCACTCATGAAGGATAAAATGTACAAAAACGTGCATATTTTCACTCATGGGATTTAAAATTGACTTGCATCCCACGTCATTGGTCTAAAAAGAACTCAAGTCTTGTTTGACACTTTATGTGGAATTAAAATTAACTTGTGTTTGCATTTTTCCTTTGGATGCGTATGCTCTTCTCTCGCACCATTTGGTGATCTTAAGAATCAAAAGTGTCTTTTGGAATTTCTACAACCACCCACACATTTGGTTTTGGGATTTTCTTTTTAAAATGAACCTCATCTGAGTGTGAGAGAAAGGTGTTGTGTATTCTCTCTCCTTCTACTTCGTGTGATTTGGGAGATCAAAAAAGCAAAGTTGTCTTTGTTTTGTTACCCTTTGAAGGCCTACCTCCCAATTTGTGAGAGAAAACGACCCAAGCGATACTTAGTTTTGATATGCTATATAAATTATTGTGATTGTTGGGAAAGTCTTCAATCACCTGGTACAAATGTCCTATACCGATAGATCTCTCCCTCAGTATTTGTAAGATGCATCAAAATCCTTTCTAACGAAGGGACTAGGAGGCCTCTTAATTGAGTGAACTGTTGCATGTATAGGGACCAGTATTACCCCAAAACATAGATTAAGACCCACTTGTTGTAGAGGCCAAGAACCCTTTTACTTGCTGGTGTAGGAGGTCAGACCTTTGAAGTTGCCCTACATTCCACTCTTCATTGTAGAGACAAGAAACCCCTTGGCTCATAGGATCTTTGGGGGTAAGAGAATTTGGTGTGCCTGTGCCATGTAAGGGGGAGCCAGTGTCACCAAGATCTCTAGCTTTCCACTTTTTTAAGTGTTTGAAGCAATCCAAGTAGGGACTCAACAAGTAGTATCTCTTTCTAGCCTAGGGTGTGCATCATTTATGAGTGTTTTATACACATTGCAATAATACATTTTCACACTGAAATTAGACCAAACAAGTGTTTTCCAGACTGTTTGATGTGTTTTCCAAAATCAATTTCATAAAATCACACCAAAATCATTCAAACCATCAATTTGCAAATCAAGCTCTTTGTTAACCGTAACTAATTAAAATAGGAACACAACTACTTTCTGAGTCGCAATTGTTCACTAGAAACATGCAATTGAAATCCTACACCGTATGTGATAGAAATATAGCCACAACTGTTATATTTTACCGAATCTGTTAACCAAAAATCCACACCTAAAAACACCACAATTGCAAATCCATGAGCCACAACTGCTTGATTATTAGAAATTCAAAAAAATATTGATCCAAACTTGATCCAATTCATGTTGAAAATGATCTTATCATCTAAACCTCAAACTTGCAGAGTTTTACCAACCGATTCCGTCATCTTCATATAGGATTTCATTGCATTGTTCATCTTTGCCTTGTATAGTTAATCTTAGGTTTTAGATTGCACATACTTTCTAGATTTCAGACATAGGAAGTTTATCGAGCCTTTGGACAGTCCATGGTTACTTATCCAACTTGTTATTGAATTTTATCTTTTAATTTATCAATCTTTGTCATTATCATCTTGGTCAAAATTTGAGTCTCAAACTTGTGACCTAGTTTAGACTCACCTTTTCAAATTCATCATTTTCTCAACCTTGGTCATAGCAAAGCTCAATGACAATTGTGTTTTTTTATCTTGGATCTACAATATCTTGGTTATCATCCTTTCTCCTAAATCTTAAGGTCCATATCCTTAGTGTCATTTTGCTAGTATCATTTAGCTTCATACCATATCCTTTGAGCATAACATCATTATCATACTCCCAATCCTTAGTCTTGCACTTAGGTGCATTATCATTTTGCATCCTTATATGTCCCCAAAAACCATAAAAAACATATTTTAATCTCATCTTAGACTTAGTTTCATCACTACCGTTGGTCATTGATTAGTATTCCTTAGTCTCATACCTTTAATCAGTGATTGATCTCCCTATGGTTTCAATTGAAATCCTTTGGTTTCATTTAGCTTCATTTAGCCTCATCCTTTGGTCCTAAGGTCATCATTACCCTTGCATGGTCATCTTGCATCCTTATATCCAAAAAATCACAAAAACATAGTTTAGTTTCATATCATCTTGTATTACCTTCCGACTTGCAAGTCTTACATGGTTGAAACAGATAACAAGCTAATATAAAGGACATGGATTCTTCAAGTGACCCCTTTTCTAGTCCAAATAATGACACCAACCTTGGATAAAATTCAAATCAATCTACTCTGAAAAGAGAAACACCACAAAGAGAGCCAACCAACATATTTTACAATCTAGGCTTAGATGAATTCAACAAGAAATTGACTCTCAAAGAGGTTGAAATAGCTTACCAAGATCCAAGGATTTTACACATTGTTGATGAGCTCATTAGTGTTGATCCTAATAGATACTTTTATGCACTAGCCAAAAATTGTGCTAAACTTATTCAAGGCTTTGATGTCTCAACAATTGTGGAAGAAGATACTCAAGCACTAAACCAAGACTTAATCAAAACCCATTCACATTGGGGATGCCATCTTCACAACAAATGTCTACTACATTACCACTTGGGACAACAACAGACATGAAAACAAATACCTCACACATTCCTAATATCTCCACATTTGGAAACAAGAGAACTCATGCAACAATAGAAGGGAATTTTTTTACATTTGGTAGCTCATTAGCTTCATCAAGTTCCATGGGTATGACTTACAAAAATCCTCTATTTCAACACATGAACCAAGGTCCTATATCTCAAGGTCCCATGCCTATGCTTCAAAACATGAATCAAGGTCCCACATTTCAATTTCAAAATACTCCCCCATCGAATCAAAATCAACCAAAAAAATCTAGGAGAATTCATATTGTCCCATAAAGAGTGAAAAACCAAAACACCAACCAAGGACCTACATTTTCAAATAGCAACCAAGGACCTACATTTTCAAACACCAATCAATGACCTACATTTTTTAATGCAAATAAAGGACCTACCCCATTGTTCCAAAATAAAACTCAAGGACCTACCCCATTGTACCAAAGCAATAATCAAGGACCTACACCATCTTTCCAAAATACAAATCAAGGTCCAACATTTCAAATCCAAAGTACAAATCAAGGGCCCACACCATAATTTCAAAATTCCATACCAAATACAAACATGAATTTTGGGAAAAATCTAAATACCAATTTCACTCCAAACCAAACCAAAACCAATGCAACAGTTATACATCAATATCAACAAGGTAACCAAGGCCCCATGTCACAAAATTTCGATCCAAATCCAAATCCAACAATTGACCTCAACATCAATGCCATGATGCAAAATCAAACCAACACAACACCATCTCTTGTAGACACCTTAATGTAATAAATAGAAGCCATACAACAATAGATGAAAAACACACAATTGGGGACCAACAAGAAGACTTAGTCCATAGAGAAATTATTCCCCTATCCATTCAACAAAATTCTATACATTTTTCCATTTCCCCCTCACTTCATGACACCAAGTTTACCCAAGTATAAAGGGAAAGGAGATCCAGTGGAACACATACGAGAATTTAATATAGTATGTATGGAAATCACATATGAGCCTACTTATTTGATGAGACTATTCCCACGAAGTCTCACAGGGCTAGTGCTAGATTGGTTCACACACCTTCCTCTAGGGATTAGGACATGGGGTGACTTGGTTGATAGATTCATTAATCACTTTACCTATAACATTGAAAGTGATGTGAACCTCACAAAATATGCACAAATAAACAAGAGGAAGGGGGGTCACTTACCTCATTTTACCAAAGATGGAAAATTATGGCTAGCAAGTGTCCTTGTCACATCTCAGAGAAATAACTAATCCACATGTTCCTAGAAAACCTTAATGCATAATTGATGTCAGGTCTCCAAATACAATGTTGCACAACTTTTGAGGATATCATTGAGAAAGGTGTCTTTATTTAAAAGGTTCTGGTCATAAAGGGACTAGTTAAAGTACACAAAGAAACCCCAAAGCCTAATAATAACAAAGGTAAATTTTGGTCTTGAAATAAGAATGTCACTAATGATGGAGTCATTGATGCAAAAGTGATAAACAAAGGTCCTACCATTCACCTCAAAGGTCCTTCCACATTAAACACATCAAAAATATCAAACTTCCAAACACAAGGTCAAGATCAAACATTGAACGCAGTCCAAAACAACCAACAATGCAGAGGACCTCTGCACACTAAAAGAACATATACCCTATTGGGTGAACCCATTGAATCAGTCCTAAAGATACTTTTATAATCCAATGTCATCCAATTGTTGGATCAATGATAAAACTTTACTAGTGGAAGGACAACGAATATTGTGAATATCACTATGGAAAAGGACATAAGACATCTTCATGCTAGACACTCAAAAATATCATTCAAGACCTCATCGAACAAGGAATAATTTCAATAGACAATTCACAAAGCAAGACAAATGTTGATCATACCATATTTAAAAATTCCTTGCAAGGTCATGAAAAAGGAAAAGCCTCTAGTTCAAGGAATAACAATAATTCCAATAATACTCGTGTTACACATGATTACAACATGATAATTCACCACATATGAACCTTTGATGATCATGTTGCCACCATTACCATAAATAAAAAAAAGTTCAGAATCTAATGTCACCACTCACAAAGCCAAGGTAACTCTACAAGGGGTTCCTTCCAATCCACAACTGAAAATCTAGTACTAGAGTAGCTAGGGAAGACTCCCGTATAGATTTTTATTCTGGAGCTCCTTCGCATATCCCCTCAACACAGAGCTATCCTTGATAAAGCCTTGCAGGAAGAATCTATACCCGTTGACCTAAATGTCAATGAATTTCAGGCCATGGTTGGATACCTAGCTATGCCACATCACATCACCTTCTCTGAACAAGACTTTTCCACACAGAAGTTAGCTCATAATGATCCCCTACACCTATAAGTCTACATAAATAAACATAAGATCATATGAGTCTTGGTAGATGGTGGATCGAGTCTAAACATTTTCTCCCTGAAACTGGTAAAATCATTGGGATACTCTGAGAATTGCATATATCAAACCAAGAAAATTGTTATCAAGGCCTATGATGATGTTGAACGCTCATCTGAAGGAGTAATTTCATTTCTTGTAAGAGTTGGTCAAACTATGCAAAACACACTGTTTCATGTCTTGGATATAGATTTACACTACAACCTTCTCCTTGGATGCCCATAGATTCACACCATGAATGCCATACCATCCACATACCACCAATGCCTCCAGTTTCCAAACAATGGAACTGAAATTACTATTCCTAGTGATCTTGATCCCTTTCAGTATTGCACTAACCTAAAAGGGATCGTTGAGCACCAAGTGCCCATAAATCAAGAGGCCTCATCTTCCACCTCATCCCACTACATTGATCAATCTAACCTTTTCAAATTATCCACTCCATTCACCATACTATCCAAACCCAAAATCCAGATTCAAGACAAAGGATGTGGAGAGTACAACACGAAGACCCTATTTTGCATTGGAAAGTTGCCTAAATCACCAAAGTATTATGGCAAGCCTCATATTATGCATCCCAAGGTTATCATTCACAATCTTCCTACCACCTTCACTAAATAGGGAGAGTTAGCCAAATAATCTCTGGATGACCACATTTATACATGGCTATATATAAAAGAGGGCATAGGACCTAAGCGGTTGCTAGTTGAAAAATATCCAAAAGGGTTCCTCTTAATGAAGCAACAAGGACATGATGGACACAATGGACTTGGTCTAAAAAAACATGGGATAGTGGAACCCTTACTGCCTCCTAAATTACCAAAGTATAGAGGGTTAGGGTTTGTACCGGAAAAGTGAATGTCCTTGGTACCAAGTTGCCTTCGAGTGAGACTGTTAATGCTTCAAATGAAATCGAGACATCTGAGAGCTATTATACTGACTCTGATTCCAATCAATGGGAATGGGGATTAGATAAATCATTTAGTGACTATGACCTTGAGGAAACATTTAGAGAACTTGGTGAGCCTACCTTTGAAGAAATGTTCAATAAAATGTTTAAAATTGGTCCCCTGTAGAACTTGTCAAATCCCAAACAAAAGATTCCCTTGCAAAGGGAAGCTTGGATTGAAACCTTTTGGGGATCCGATGACTCTACGTCTATCTTTACCTTATCAGCCTACACCATGACCCTTGGCAATTCTGATGATGGCTTACCTCTTGTATACCCCATAGTTAATAGATTGGGACCGACAAGGACCACCGAGTTTAGACACATTCGAGAACGATGAAGCAATTGCTGAGTTCATGGGACTTTGTGAAGGAATAAAAAGTGGGGATCATAAGGTTGGATTTTTCATAGAACTTGATAGTGCAACTTACTTTGGTGAGGTTGTCCTTTCCTCTAGTCGCAAAAGTGAAAATAAAAAGAATAGGTCTTCATGTAAAAATTGAAAGGCGCCTATTGACCATGAAAAAGTAAAAATAAAGGACGTATCCAAAGGTGAAAACCTCTCCGAGGTGCCTGAAAATGGAGGTTTGGACAATATCCATATAGACTGAGAGAAATCGCCATTGCTTGTAGAAGAACCAAAATAAGTCACCACTATCTTGGACATGTCACCGCACACCAACATCACTTAGCTAAGGACTTTACAAGGAAGACTACAATCAATATATAGATTCATCACCCAACTAGCAGATAAGATTCATCCATTTCAACATTTGTTGTGAAAAGGAATTCCCTTCATTTGGAAAAAAAAAATTCAAGAAGCATTTGATCAATTTAACCATTATCTATTGAATCCACCAATTATTATGGCTCCAATTGATGGCAGATATTTAATATTATATATAACAACTACATCAACACTAGGGGCATTATTGGCACAAAAAGATAATGATGGTGAAGAACGAGCAATCTACTACATCAGTTGTACCTTGGTCAGATATGAGTTAAACTACAATGCTATTGAGCGAGCATGCCTAGTAGATGTATTCACAACACATAAATTTAGACATTACATACTAAACCATAAGACAATGTTGATAGCTATAATTGATCCTCTAAAGTATCTTCTCAATAAAGTAGCTTTGATAGGACGACTAGCTAAGTGGGTTATGATTTTAAGTGAGTATGAAATTGAATATATTGATTGAAAGGAAATAAAAGGACATGAGATAGTTGACCAAATTGTAGACGCATCGATGAAAACACACCATCCTCTAATGACTAAATTTTTGGATGAATCAATCTTTGTCATAGAAACACCAAAAAAATGGAAGTTGTACTTCGATGGGTCCTACACAAGTCATGGTTCAAGAGATGACATATTATTCATCACACCTTAAGGGTATTCCATTCCTAAGTCATTTTGAGTAGCATTTTTGTGCACCAATAACATAGTCGAGTATGAAGCATTACTAATAGGACTCTGAATGGAAATTAAATGGAAAATTAAGGATCTTCAAGTTTATGGTGATTCCTAGTTAGTGATAAAACAAGTCAATGTTGATTATGATACTAAGGATGAGAAGTTAATGCCATACAAGCACATGGTTGAAATTTTTAGACTGTACTTCAAAGTTATTACCTCTGAGCAAATATCAAGAATCAAGAACATGACAACAAATGTAATGACAATAATTGGATCTCTCTTGGACATCCCTAACAATGCATCACAATATGAGTTATTGGTGGAACAAGTGTTGGTCCCTATGTTTGATATCCCTGAAGTTGAACTTGTGTGAGAACTTGTTAGTCTCAAATACCCTAGTACAAAGACAATTATAACTACTTACATGACCAAATTATCCCTCTTGACTTGTACTCCAACCAGTGTAAAAACTTTATCTGAAAAGCCTCTAGATATGCAATCATCGGTGATACCCTTTACTATCTTAGCCTAGATATCACCCTCCTTTGATGTGTCGACTCAAATGAAGCATAAACAGACTTTCAAGAGGTTCACCATGGTATATGTGGAGCTCATTTTGTTGGTCCTACCTTAGTCGAAAATCTTACAAGGATGTGATATTATTGGCCTATAATGGAACACAATGCCTATTACTTTGTGAAGAATTGTCATGAATGTCAAATTCATGGAGATATCATATATGCACCAACTCGAGAATTATAGCCACTTACATCACCATGGCCATTCTTTCAATGGGGACTCGACCTCATAGGAAAGATCCAACCCACTTATGCAAATGGGCATAATTTCATCCTTGTTGCTATATAATACTTTACCAAATAGATTGAAGCCATCTCGATGACCTATATTACTGGTAAGCAGATATACAAATTCATTCTGAATTACATTATATGCTGCTATGGTATCCGTCAATCCATCATTATAGAAAATGGTCACCCTTTCAAGAATTAGGATGTCCATGAACTATGTGAGAAGTTTCATATCCAACACCATTTTTCCATGCCCTATTACCCCTAGGGTAATGGTCAAGTTGAGGCATCTATAAGACTATCCTTAAAATCTTAAAAAAGACTATCGATGACATTGGACGTGATTGGCACATCCAACTCAATACTGCTTTATGGGCCTACCATACCAATATTCACACTCCCACAAGAGCCACTCCATATTCCCTTGTCTTTGGATCTGAGGCCATACTTCCTATTGAGGCCGAGTTATCATCCTTGAGGGTATCTTTGCAAGGGTTGATCGATCAAGAAGAATACCATGTATCCCATCTACATGAGCTAGAGTTATTGGATGAAAAGAGATAGAATACCTTAACACATTTGCAGTCATATCAGAATTTCCTTTGATGCAGCTAAAATGAGAAGGTCTAACCTAGATACTTTGAAATTGGTGAGTTAGTCTTGAAAGAGAATTCAAAGAATCAAATAGATCGAGAAAATCCTGGAAAGTTTGAACCAAATTGGTTGGGCCATTATATCATCATAATGACATATGGATCTAGTACTTCTCAATTCTCCAATCCTGAAGGTGAACCATTTCCTGAGCCCATCAACAACATGCACCTTCAAAGATACTACACCTAATTCTCAGAGTATCACATCAAAAGTCAAAAATACAAAAAAATCAAAAAATCAAAAAAATGGTCACCTTGATGAAAACTCAACAAATAGGTGTCATCTTGGTGACAACAAAAAATCAAAAAATAGAAAAAAAATAGTAAAGAGAAATGATTTTTCCAAAAGGGAAAACCACTTCGGCGGTGCTTTGGATAAGTACCATTGTGAAAAATTGGTAAACATGCACCATGTGTAGTCAGTCTATGCTCCTCCGTCTACTATCACTCTACTTGGTTTTCTGCCTTTTTCTCATCCATTCACACATATTATCCGTCGATAATAAAACTTCATCATTCTTCATGTGGCCTAAGAACCATTTACATTTAGCGTCCTTCATTTTCATGACCATCCTTTGCATCCATTGATCCCCTTGCAAATTATAAGTTGATACTATTCCTGACTAGGGGAAATTCCTTGACTTACGTCTTCATGGGATCCTACACAAGGTATGTCGAGTCTAGTCGTGTTCCTTGTCCTCAAGCAATCAGTATTATGAAAAAATAATGAATCAATAAGACAAGTAGTTCCAACAACTCTGTAATCTTCAATCGATCAATTGCCTAATCATCAATATCACCTAATTCATTGGTCTTATATTGGAATGTGGAATTATTTCATTTACCTCATTCAGTCCTATCACTCATCCTTTATCAAGATGTGTCCTTCCTAAGATTTAGACGTTGTCACCTGTCAATTTTATCTCTCACCTTATACAAGATATGTCTTTCCTGACACTCAGGCATGGTCATCTCATTGATCAAT
>CM021102.1:499258008-499333643 GCA_007115665.2 Sequoiadendron giganteum | reverse complement strand
GGTGGTTGTAGTGTGTTGCAGATCCTCATGGATAAATCTATGAATTCTTGGCATGTTCGAGGATGTTGTTTTAGGTCTTCATTATGTTGTGACCAACTTAGGTTGGTGCGCATTGAGATTTTTCCATGAATTGGGCCGACAGTTTGTATTCATCTATTCTTTATTTTTGGCCGACATAGTTGTTGATGTAATTTCATGAAGCAGATATATAAGAGTGATTATTTTCTTCATTTGTGGAGTATGTATGAGAAGTGTCTGTGAAGTATGTGTGAATAAAGATCAGATCATTTGACTACAAAGATTTTGAAGAAGCTAATTTTTTAGTTCAACCTCATCATATGGATTTAATCTGGAAGTTTTATGTAAGGCAGTGAACCTTCCCTTTTGAGCAGTGAGCTCTAGGCAGTGTGCCTAAATGCATGTGCATTACTTATTCATTTTTCTTATAATTTTAACAGAGTATAAATTATGGATTAACCTCCACCGTGGTTTTCCCCCAATAGGGTTTCCATGCAAAAATCTTGATGTTGTGTTTGTTTCTGATGTGTTGTTGATTCATTCTTTCACTGTTAATTAATAGATCTAAGATTAAAGGCTGGTAAGATTAAATAAGTTTTAAATTCATTAACAACTGATTCACCCCCCCTCTTAGTTGTCTATCCTTTTTTTGCCAACAATTGGTATCAGAGCAGGTTCCTCTGAAGAAGTTTAATAGCTTGAGGTGATCCGAGATGGCATCATACAAGAAGGAAAGTCCTAGATTCAATGGTACAAATTACTCTCTATGGAAGGTCAGAATGGAGTGTCATTTGAAGTGCATTGGTGAACCCTTTTGAAAGATTACAAAGAACACATACACTATTCCTCATAATGGTCCCTCTACTCCTGATGAGATCAAGGAAGCTGAAAATAATATCAGGGCTATAGAAGCATTACCGAGTGCTTTGAAAGATTCAGAGATGAAAAATGTGATGGGACATGAGATATGGAAGAAGGTGGAAACATTGTATGAAGGAGATGCACAAGTGAAATTTGCTAAGCTGCAAAGTCTGAAAGGCAAGTGGGAAAACATGAAAATGAGTGAAGATGAAAACATTATTACTTTCATGCAGAAAGTAAATGAACTAGTGTTGGGTATTAGATGTGCCAGTGGAACCTTCGAATAAGATGAGATTGTGGCTAAAATACTCAGATCACTGCCTACTTCTTACAAAATGAAAGCCCATGCTATTGAAGAGCTTAGGACAGTAAAAAATGTGACAAGAGATATGTTGATTGGAAAACTTGTTGCCTTTGAGTTGAGTGAATTTAGTGAATCTACCCCTAAGACAGAATCTGCATTTAAAGCTACTATATCCGGAAGAAACCAACAAAGATAAGATTCAGGAGAAAGTTCAAGAAAGTCATTCAAGTATGAAGATGAGACTAAACAGATTGAAGATGAAGAAAGAGAGTTAGAAGAGATGGAAGCATTGATTGTGAAAAGAGAAGCTAGAGGACAATGTAAGTATAAAGGAAAGATGCCTATTAAATGTTTCTCTTGCAGTAAGATAGGTTATTTTGCATCAAGGTGTCCTAAAAGAGTTTCTAAGTACAAACTTGACAAGTGTATATTTCAAAAGAAATGTTATTATGCTGAAGAAGGTGTTACTAATGATGAATCTAATAAAGAAAATGGAAATGAAGATGGATGGGTATTCATTGCTATCAAGGAAAATGGTTCGGTGTCCACTGAATCTGCTAGTAATCAGAATATTGAGAAATCTCATGCAACCAGAATTGATGAAAAGGATGAGTGAGTGATTGACAGCGGATGTTCACATCATATGACTAGTGAAAAAAGAAAGTTTGTAAGCTTGGAGAAATATGATGGTGGTGTTGTAAGATTTGGAGACAACAATGTTGGTGTGATTTGTGGCAAAGGCACTATTTCTCTTGGTGGTAAATATAATATTGATGATATCCTTTATGTTGAAGGATTGAAGCATAATTTGTTGAGTGTTGGACAGATGGTCGACAAGGGATACAATCTTTAGTTCAAAGATGGAAAATGAAGGATATTGGGAAGCTCTGGAAATGTAATTGCTTCAGGTACAAAGACAAGAGGTAACATTTTTCACTTAAGTGTTGCTAGTGAAATTTCTTTAATTGCTCAAGTTGATGTAAGCTGGTTATGGAATAGGAGGCAGTGTCATGTGAATTTTGATAACATTGTCAAAGTAAGCTCCACACAAGCAGTCAAAGATCTACCTAAGTTAGTGAAGCCTTCTAACACCATATGCAAGGAGTGTCAGATGGGAAAGCAGAATAGAATTTATTTTTAGAGCAAACAACATCATTCTAATGGAGTACTGGAGCTGGTACATATTGATCTATGTGGTCCCTCTAGAATCAGAAGTCTACAAGGAAAAAGGTACTTTATGCTGCTTATTGATGATTACTCTAGGATGATATGGGTTGCTTTCTTGAGAGAAAAACATGAAGCACTAGAAAAGCTCAAATATTCCAAAGCTATGATAGAGAATGAGACAAGTTTGAAGATAAAATTCTTAAGATCAGACATAGGTGGTGAATTCACTTCCTAAGAGTTCACTTCATTCTATGAAGAGCATGGAATCAAAATATAGTTATCTTCTCCCCGAACTCCTCAACAAAATGGAGTTGTTGAGAGAAAGAACAAAATAATTCTAGATATTTCCAAAACTATGATGTTGGAAGGAAATGTTCCTCATATCTATTGGAGAGAAGCTATAAGCACTATTGTATATACTATCAACTAGGTAAATGTCAATGGTAATTCTGGTAAGACTCCTTTTGAGTTGTGGTTTGGTCATAAGCCTACTATTAAATATTTCAAAATCTTTGGAAGTAGATGTTATATCAAAAGAGATGAAGATATAGGCAAGTTTGATGCTATGAGTGATGAAGGAATCTTTTTGGGTTACTCTACTAAGAGAAAAGCCTACCGGTGCTATAATAGAAGATTGAGGAAAATGGTTGAAAGTGAAAATGTGAGAGTTGATGAGGATACTACTAGGTCATCCAGATATTGTGGATATGATTTAGATGACCAACATGATAGTATTGAGAAAGGAAATCTACTTAGACAAAAAATCAAGCTCAAATTGTTTCAGTGAATCAAGAGAGTCTAGAAGGAGAAGCTAGTGGAAGTGCAGAAGAAAGAATAGAAGAACCAAAAGTTTGAGAGAATCCCAAAGTCCCAAGGTATGTAAAGCTAAATAATTCTGAAGATCAAATTATAGGAGACAAGAACAATGGTGTGCAGACTAGAAGAATAATTGTAGAAGAGTATTGTTTGATTTCCAAGACCGAGCCCAATAGTGTCAATGAAGCATGTAAATATGAATACTGGATGGAAGCAATGAAGGAAGAACTTATGCAAATAGAGAAAAATGATACATGGATTCTTGTTCCCAGGCCTCAAGATAAAAATGTGATTGGAACCAAATGGGTCTTTTAGAATAAGATGAATGAACAAGGTGAAGTGGTCAGAAATAAAGCAAGACTGGTATGTAAAGGGTACTCACAAATGGAATGTATTGGTTTTGAAGAAACCTTTGCCCCTATTTCTAGAATTGAAGCTGTAAGGTTGTTTCTTGCTTATGCTTCTTTTAAGAATTACAAAGTCTATCAAATGGATGTAAAGTCAACATTTCTAAATGGTGAGTTAGAAGAAGTATATGTTGAGCTACCAGATGGATTTCAACTGACTGATGAAGGAGATACGATTTGTTGATTGAAGAAAGCACTGTATGGACTCAAGCAAGCCCCTAGAGCCTAGTATGCTAGATTGGATAAATACTTGTTGAAGCTTGGATTCAATAAAGGTATTGTTGACAGTAATCTTTATTTCAAGATGGATTAAGATAAAGAGTTTATTATTGAAGTCTTTGTTGATGACATCATATTTGAAGGTGATGATGACTTATGTATGAAGTTTGCTGATGAAATGAAAAGTGAGTTTGAGATGTCAATGATTGGAGAGCTGAAATTATTTTTGGGATAGCAAATTACTCAGTTAGATGATGGAATCTTTATATCTCAATCCAAATATGTAAGAGAGTTACTGAAAAAGTTTGGCATGGAAGACTCAAAGCCTGTAGGTACACCCATGGTAACCAGATGCAAGTTAACACAAAATGATGATTCTCCTATGGCTAATTAAACAAGGTACATGTCAATGATTGGTGGATTTCTTTATTTGACTCAGACCAGACCAGACATCATGAATGTTGTATGCATGGTTGCTAGATATCAAGCTGATCTATAGGAATCAAATGTGACTATAGTAAAGAGAATTTTTAGATACTTGAAAGGGACATTTAATTTTGGCCTATGCTATCCTAAGGATGATGATCTTACTTTAAGTGCCTTTATAGATGAAGATTGGGAAGGAGATGTGGATGACATAAAAAGTACTAGTGGTGGTGCATTCTTCTTGGGGAAGAAGTTGGTGTCTTGGCTAAGTAAAAAGAAAAATTCCATTTCCTTATCTACTGCTGAGGCGGAATATATTGTTGTTGCAAACAATTGTACTCAAGTAATATGGATGAAGCAGATGCTGAGACATATCAGAATTGAGTATGATGAGCCTATTGCTATATTTTGTGATAATTCAAGTGCCATAAATATTTCCAAGAATATGGTGCTGCATTGAAAGACAAAACATATATATATCAAATATCACTTTTTGAGAGAAAAAGTGAGTGATAAAGAAGTCAGACTGGAGTATGTGCCTGCTAAGGAACAAATTGCAGGCATCTTTACTAGGCCATTGCCTAAGGATACTTTTTGGTATCTCAGAGGAAAGTTAGGGGTGATTTCCCCTCCTAATCTGAACTAAGATGAAAGTCTTTGCATTAGTCCATGCACTTACAGTCATATCTTGTATCAGATTGATGTTATGGTGGTTGCTACTCAAGGGGAGTAGTTAGATGATTTAGATATGTGGTTCAGAGCTTGTGTACCTTTTCCATTGATGTCAAAGGGGGAGAAGAATAATGTGAAAAACCTTTGAGAAAGAAAGGGGGAGAAAATTCAAGTGAAAGAAAAGTGGAGAAGAGTGCAATATCCAAGGAGGAGACTAATGGAGAAGAGCTAGTTGTGTTGATGGTATTTTTCACATCATGTGTTTCCATCAATGCCAAAGGGGGAGATTGTTGGGTATTGTGGTTGTGTTGCTGATATGTGGTTGTCATTGATATCAGCACTATTAGCATTAATATCTTGAAGGTTGTATATGTCCAAGATATTGAGAAAATTATAATAAATATGTTGTAGATAGTTTATGAAGCTGTGAAGTTTAGTGTGGTGGAAATTTTAGTAAGTTGGTATTCAGAAGTCACGCATTAAAGGGTTTGTTGTTGAATCTATCTAGTATATCCTCCAAAATTTTTAGAGGTGCGCATCAAGATTGGAGCAAGTTGTGAGTTTTTGTGTTCCTATAGTTATTTCGTTACTGTAGCTGGTGTTTTTGGAAGAAGAGAATGTAATTCTGGTAATTTGAATTATTGTGTAGGCTCCTATGATGTTCATTGATGTTTCTAGATCATACTCTATCATTGTTGTATGTCCACATTGATCAGTGTGCTCGTGATCAAAGATTTCTCCTTTGCATGTTTGAGTTTTCATGTTCGTGGCTGCCACGGTGGTTGTAGCGTGTTGCGAATCCTCGTGGATTAATTTTTGAATTCTTGGCACATTCGAGGATGTTGTTTTAGGTCTTCATTATGTTGTGACCAACTTCAGTTGGTGTGCATTGAGATTTGTCCATGAATTGGGCCGACAGTTTGTATTCATCTATTCTTTCTTTTTGGCCGACAGAGTTGTTGATGTAATTTCATGAAGCAGATATATAAGAGTGATTATTTTCTTCATTTGAGGAGTATGTATGAGAAGTGTGTGTGAAGTATGTGTGAATAAAGATCAGATCATTCGATTGTAGATTAGAGTGTGAAGGAGTTTGAGAGAAGTGTGAAGAAGTGTTTTTGTGCCTAATCGGAGTTGTCATCAAGCTTTTAAAAAAGCTAATTTTTCAGTTCAACCTCATTAGATGGATTTAATCTAAAAGTTTTATGTAAGGTAGTGAGCCTTCCCTTTTGAGTAGTGAGCTCTAAGTAGTGTGCTTGAATGCATGTGCATTCCTTATTCATTTCTCTTATACTTTTAATAGGGTATAAATTATGGATTAACCTCTACCATGATTTTTCCGCTAATAGGGTTTCCACACAAAAATCTTGTTGTTGTGTGTGTTTCTAATGTATTGTTGATTCATGATTTCATTGTTAATTATCAGATCTAAGATTAAAGGTTGATAATGTTAAATAGGTTTTAAATAATGTAACAATTGATTCACCCCCCCCTCTTAGTTGTCTATCCTTGTTTTGCCAACAACCTCCTCCAGCCCCTCCTCTACATCTATTCCTGTCACAATCCTCTCTTGAAGGACTCTCTCATCCTCTCCCATATCTGGCTCCTACTCATGCTCCCCCTCCCATCTCTCCTCCACATGCTCCTCCTTTACCTCCACCTCCATCATATTGACATCCTATTGCTCTACCTCTAGACTTAGTTCCTCTACATGCTACTCTCCCTCTACCACCCTCTCCTCGACCACCCTCTCCTTTAGATGCTCCTCCTCGCCACCCGTTGTCTCCTATCTCTCCTACTCCTACCTCAGTCTCCTCCTTGGTCTCCCATACCATCCCCTTTGTCATCTCCTTTTCCTCCATCCCCCATACTCCATCTCCTCGTCCTCCACCCTTTCATCCTTTATTACCTTTCCGGCCTCACAGGCCCCTACCTCTACACTCTACATGTGTTGGCTAATCTAGGTCAGTATATGGAGCTATCCTATGGGTTAACCAACCTACATTGTACTTTGTGATCATCCCAAAATCCACTACACCCCTCTCCATGCCCACTACACTGGTTGTAGTGCATCAATCTCCTAATTTTCTATGGTAATTGGTATCACCTGTCCCCACGGATGCACCTCCCATGAGGAGCATGCAAACTTTGTTGTCCCCACAGGTACACCTTGTATCTCTCCAAAATATTGTCTAACCCACTCTAACAAGTACATATCAATGATGTGTTGTGACTACACTATTTGACCGATCAAGTATCTGGCTATTGGCACCATGGAAAATGCTCATCCTCATCCACCCACTATTGTCAATCCCTGTAAGGTCTCTAGAAAAAGCTCACCAACACATCTATGTTGTGTCTCTAGTATCTTGTATCACCTACATGCGTCTGTGTCATTGCGCTACCATATAAATATGCATAGGGCATACCATCTCCCAATTGTCATCCCACTACCAATCAAAACACTGCTATGTGCTCCCACGCCCATACCATCAGTAGTGTCACCCTATACCTCATGCTCTATCCACCTCGATAGGTGATGTTATGTAGTTGGAAATAAAGTATACCCAATAAACATGGTCCCCAGGCGTAAACTGTCTCATCCTACATCATCCCAATTAACACCTCTCCCCACCATACTAGAAAACCATGGCCCCTGTAGTCTGGAATTAGGACACTGATGATCAATGTGCATAGAACATAGTAAATTTTTTCAAATCTCTCTACTAGGGTCTCCCATTTGATATCATAACCCTACAAACCAAGCTCTGACATGTCCTCATAGTTATAATGGTCATAGATCGACTTCAATCCTTGAACGGGATTGTATCTCACTCGCTCCTTGTGTATCGATAATCACAGTATATTGTACACATCCTCTAGGGTCACAGTAGCCTCCCCAATCGGTAGATGAAATGTGCAAGTCTTAGAGTGTCATCACTCTGCAAGCATTGTCAACATACCTCGGTTTGACCTGATAATGTGCATTTATGTGACATAGAACAATCCTAGATCTAGTAGTGTGTGCCTCTCGACATCCAATAGTTGATTTCGAAGTCGAAATTTCATTAGGGAGAACAACTTGAGGTCACCTCAAAATTTATCACATCAATTTACAATCTTCATTTGACCTATTGGACCTAAATTGGACAAGTCATTCTATCCTAAAATGGGGAATTCTTTAACCAATCAATTATGTCATTTTGCATGTCAATTGCTTTGCAGAAGTAATTCACATCACTATTCTTGCACATGCATCACACAACTATAATTGTGTCACACACCTTAGCTAATGTGTTATTTGGGTCAATTGCGATCAACCCCTTGTTAGTTGCATCATTCCCCTTTCACATGTGTCATTCCCCCTTGCGCTTGTGGTGCTTTTTGCCAATTGCATTGTTTCTAGTCACATGTGGCACACCGTTTCAGATGCATCACACCGCAACCAACCCCCCCATGCCCTAGCAATTGCATCATGATGAGGTGATTGTGGAGAACTATAGTCACCTGCATCAATCATGCACGTAATTGTATCAAACAACGTTTGACACAATTGCCTGCTAAATTTTTCCTAGCCCTAAATGCACGAAAAAAATTGACAAGGTGGGTTTGGAGTACTTACCGAGTCCTCTACTCCCTTAGGTCGGTGGAAGGTATGGATGTGATAGCCTCAATGTGTGGAGTGTGGAACTGGTGACATCTTCTCAGCTTCTCTCTCCTAGAGCTCAAAATTAAGGGCATATTTATAGGCAAAAAGTTAGGGTTTCATAGGGTTTGCACTAGGGATGTGCACTAGATGCACTCTTTTACCAATTTGCACCTAAATTTGACCCCCTATATGACCTCAAAAATCATTTCTATCACCACCATTGAACTCCTGGCTATCAAATTGACTTATTAGAACAATTTCCCAAAAAAAATGAATTTTTTTGAACATTTGCAAAAAATTCTCGAGGGGGCATATGTCCACCCTTCTTTCATCAGGGCATGTTTTGACTAAATTTCTTTGTCACAACATGATGAACTACATTATGTTAAAGAGGGAAAAAATGTAGACACTGAAAAATGTCTTGGTCTATGAGCGTCATTTTTTCCATCGTCTTGGTCTTCTTCCTTACGTAATTAAATAATTTTAATTATTTAATTCTTAATCCTGTTCCTCTATTAATTAAATAATTTTAATTATTTAATTAATTAATTTCTTGATCTTTATTCTCCTTTGATCAATTAAATAAATTATCTTTTTAATTGCGTCGCTAAATTTTTCTTTCTCTCTATAATTAAATGAATTATTATTCACTTAATTATTAATTCTACTCTATTCACCTATAGTTAAATAATTATTGAAATTATTTAACTATCTTTCATCACTCTTTCATTATTAAATAATTAATCTTGGATTAATTATTTAATATCCCTTTCCTATCTCTTCTTATTTAATTAAATTGGTTGCACAATCATTTTAATTAAATGCCCATTTTCCTCTTTTTCCACAAATAAATAATTTATTCCCCCACTTGGTCAAAGATTCTCCTCTCATGAATTAAATAATTTTCTCCATTATCTCCACCCACTCTCTCATTTTTGAATCTCAACCATTGATTGTCTTTGTTCTTCTTTCAATCTTGACCATCCATTTTGTAGCCATCTCTAGCCCACTTCTTTGTGGTGCATGAATCCTTAGCCATTGGTTTGAGAATCTTTGTAGAACTTCAATATCGTCTTTCCATTCGAATGGATTTCTATAAAAGAAATATTTCTCCTCCATTTTTGATTTAACAACCACATTTCTCCAACATTCATGCTTATCATTTATAGGTATTTGCACACAACGAAATCTGAGAGTAACTTGCAAAAGCTGATTTGAGGAGAGACAAGGAAGGTGATTCAACTTCAACATGGGGATTTTGTTGTTTTATTTATTTTATTTCATTCATCTTGTTTGATTGTTCTTTCTTGTTTGGATTTAGATTTTAGCTTAGATTTAGTGCAATGGTTGTCACTTATCTTTGTTGTTTTGAATTCCTATCTTACACCTCTAAGTGAGATTAAGTGTAGTGTGAATAGGAATCTACTAAGTAGGCTAAGATCTCACTATTTTGATAACACCTCTTTTCATACTAACACTTTAGTTCTTGTTTGTTTTATAATGTGTATTATCTGATAGTGGATTGTGATACATTTTGTAATATGTTGTATTTAACATGGGTAGCACCTACATAATTTATTATTATTTGGAAAATACATTAGTATGTGATGATTATGAAACTATTGATATTATTTTTACTTATTAATATATATTTTCATCTTGTTAAAAATATCATGATATTAGTAAATGAGAAAAATAAAATTATTGGTTTACATTGATATTTGATGCTTAGTATTGTTAGAGGCATTTTGATTGTTGGTTTTCCTATAAAAACTATTGTTATTAACTTAAGGATTGATTTTTTCCATCTATTTCAACTATATTTTGTTTCTTATATTCAATATACTATTATACACATAAAACCCTAAGAGAGAAACAATGGGTGTTGAATATGGATAATCAAAGAATAGTAGGTTAATTTTTAGGCCTATAACTAATAATGCCATATAGTATGCCATATTTAAAGGTTCTTTGTGAAAATGTTAAAAATTAAATTTAATTGTAGTATAAATTATTTGATTTATTACTCTCTATCATATCATATATTACTAGATTATTAATGATTACATGTCACACTAGATTCTATCATCCATGCTAGATTTAGCTCTCTAGATCCTTCGTAAAGGGTCGATCTTATCCAATTTGGAGTAAGGATAAGGAATCCTATCACTTCATAGTTGAGTGGAAAACCACTTTGATGATGCTCTCTCTCTTCACCAAGTTTAAATATTTTCACTTAAAAATATTCTACCGAGTGATGATTGTGAAAGGACTAAGTCATGTTTGTATATCAAGAGCTATCTTATCTAGATCGATGTAATATTAAATGTTAGATATTCTTTATAATGAAAAATGACATCTATTTAATGATTAAACTGATTATTCTTGTATATAAATTTTAAATATTCTATTGTTTAATCATTTATTTTAATATTTTATTATTTACATTAGAAATAATATTCACAATATACAAAATAATAATATTCATCACACTACCATCTTATGTAAATTTGAAAGCATAAAATTTCAAGCTTAGAATACGTAAAAAGTTCATGGGACTACGCACTTTAAAATACTCCTAAAAAAACTTAGCAACCCATTGAATTTTTGTAAGAAGCCCACCTCTGTGGGATGACAACCTAAGTGAACACTTGAGATCTCTAGAATTTTTTTTATCAAGAGGTAAGGATAAAACAAAGATTGTGATCTTTATCACCTTAATAATATAAATAAATAAATAAACTTGATATTTGAAGAAATTTATTTGTAATTGATGGATGAATATAAATATTTTTTGGTCTATGCTTTCACAACAAACTCAATTGGGAGAATCATAAGACAAAACAGATACAAGAGGGATGGAAGTATTTGTAACTATAAAAATTTATAAATGTAGAATATAGAATTATTGGATTGAAAAACCAAGGGGACCCTATTTGAGTTGCTTCTCATGCCATTGGTGCTCTATAGGTGTGAATTTTAGGAAAATAACATGCCAAAATTGAAAAGGAGATATAGAGAGACTACAAAACATTTAATCATAAGTAGTTTCAAAATTAAAAAACACCGATTCCATATGAGATTGTATTAGTTGAGGCAGATTCCTTTCCACTAGAGGCATTGGATTTGATCCAAATGTTAAGTTACCTAAAGATAATAGAGAGGTTAAAGTCACATCATTTGCCTAAAATATTATTAAATGAAAAGTTAAGTAAAATAAATAACATGTGCATGAAACAAAATAAAAACTATCAATTTGAAATTAAAATATTTATGAGAGATAAATTTATTAGAATTATGTGGAGAAAGTTGCTAAAAAAAAGAACACCATTTCAAATAATTAAATCCCACGTGTGACCATGAGTTAAAAGAATATATAGGAGCATATATAAAATGGAAACTAAAAATGTTAATAGGTCAACCAAGGACACACTTGCATCATCTTATATTTAAGAATAGAAGGATTTTACAAAACCTAAAGTAGATAGGGTAGATATAATATATCATTTTGAACTCTAGGCCTAGTCAAAACACAATGACACAACATCCTCGAATGTCCAACTTACAATAATATTTGGATCAAATGTACCAATGCATTGAATGTTGAATCCTCTACCTCATTTGAAGATAAGAGATTAAATAAAACTTTAAGTGATCAATACTGACAATAAAACATCCAAGATCACAAAGGAAATAAATACATATCACACATAGCCTAGGTAATCCCAATATGTGGTGATTGTGGAAAATAACATTGTTTCTATCCTAATGTCCCATAGACTAGTTGGTCTAGTGTACATTATTAAAATCATTCATTTCATTTCATTATTTTCCTCATAAGTGAAAATGAAATAGATGTTGGGAGCCTTGCAATATGAGCATGAAGTATGGATGGTTTGTGTTGGTTTTTCCTATGTTGTCATTGATTTCAACATGGTGATAACTATATGGGAAGTTTACTTGATTTATCAGATGTTGTTCTCTGTCGGTAATACCCTCTTGTGATGGTTCAATGTATTGGTCTTTGAGTCCAAAATTTACTACAAGATTTGATATGACTCTAATATCTTAACCATGTTTTCTTGACTCATTTAGATAGCTATATATCAGATCTTGAGATGTATTTTATTGTGAGAAGAAAGTCATCTCTAACACTGTTTGAGTTTGTATTCTACTATTGTTCCTTCCTTGGTGTACTGAGTGGGAGACTCTGCATTCTATTAAGGTGAAAATTTGTAAGCCGTGGTTTTGTTGGTAGTGTGATGGGAAATTAATGTGCTCTCAGATCTAGAAGGTGTTTGCTTTGAGGATTATTTGTTGGTTTGGAGAATTTTGTTCTAGTCTTGGCCGACTCAGCATATGCAATAATTTATGTAGACAAGTTATGATTTATGGATGTTATCCGACTTGGTATAGTGCACTACATGGATAAAATGCTTAAATCATATATGATGTCGACAAAGGAAGTTTTGATTAATTTATTTTCATCTTATTAGGTTGACCTAATTGATGATTAAGATATGCTTGTATATATAATATGTTTTAAGGAATGAGAGCAAGAAAAGAGGAGGAGGAGCAGTGGATATGAAATGTGGAGTAAGTGTGAATTCAAAAGGGATTAAGAGGTGTCCGAATATCTGAGCCTAAATTCTTTATCAGTTGCAGATCAGTGCAGTTTTGTTGAGAGACTACTATGTGAGACAATACATCATATTATGATCTTCATTGGAACTGAGCCCTACACATTGACAGTGTATCTTATTAGTCCAATCTTCTAGCAGTGAGCCACTATCATTGTATCTTGGTGGTTAGCCATCTTTTGTACTCAGGCTGTGAGCCTTTTAAGGATAGTAATTCCTAGTAGTGAGTCTTGTAATATTTTGTATTTGGATATAATATATTGTGAGTTAACCCTCACCATGGGTTTTCCCTTATTGGTTTTTCTATGTAAAAATCCTGGTGTTTATGTGTATGGTTGCATTGAATTATTTTTATGTTCCTTCTTGCTGATTCAATCAAAATTGAGATAATATTTAAATGGATGTTAATATGGTTTTATGGAATACTGATTCAACCCCCTCTGAGTATTATGGATGTTCAACAATTAGTATCAGAGCTTGGTTCCTTGGAAGAAGCCTAACAGCTTGAGGAAGATCTCATAATTTGAGCATAAGAATTTTTTTCCTTTGGAAGTAGTCGAGCTGCTGAATATTTAGAAGAAATTGAAAATCTAAAGGACAAGCTAATAAAAGTGAATGAGTAAATTGAAAAGCTACAAATAAAAGTATTGAAGCATTTGATCTATTGGTTGAGGGAGGAGAAATTATCTCTAGCCTGCTACAACAATTGGATGAGGAGAAAAGAATTGAAGATATCGGGAAATTGAAGTTCAAAGGAAGATGGGTGAATGTGTAAAGCTTGAAGAAGAAGTAGAAATATTGAGGTTTGATCTAGAAAATAAAAGAAATTTTGAAGAAAAAATTAAGATAATCTCTATGATGCTTAAAATATTGATTACTTCTCAAAGATTGGAAATGGATAAGAGTGGTTTAGGGTTTGAGGAAGGTCAGAGTTCTAAAGCGAAGCAATCCACTGACAAGAAGAATTGGTACAAAAATGGACAAATCAAAGATCTAAGAAGGAATCTTGGAAAAAATCCTATCAAGCGACATGATGCTAAAAGGTATTTATCTTTCAATGGTGTTTGTTATTCCCGCAAGAAATTTGGTCATAAGGCAAAGTAAAGCAAAAGTAAAATGAATGATTCCTTATCATTCTCCACTAAATGTTCTAAGAGAAAGAAGAATGGATATAAAGTTGGCTAGTTGAATAAAAAGGAAAATAGAAAGAAGAATGTTGTTTGTTGTATGTGCAGCAATTTAGAACACCCTCGTAATAACTATAGAAGAAAGAAAAATAATTATTTGATGAAGAAAAATGATCAAATCATCGATCTAGAAGAAGCAAGAAAGAAAATGAAAAGGATTTGGAGAAAAGAATCAAAATTATCAGTCTTATTTATGTCGACCTTTGATGCAAATACTCCAATCAATTTCTAAGAAAAAGCAGTGGCTAAGGGGGAGCAATTATCAAAAAATCTAATAAATCCCCTCATCGTTACTTGTGTCATATTATGACAGAAGTATATTTAATGCGGTAACAAGATTAAGGTATTTTTCTCAGTTGCATGTGTGAAGCATGAAGTTTGTAGAATTTGAAAGAATGGAGGCATACACAATTTTCAAGGTAATCTACCTACAAGTTGAAGAATTTATTGCAAAATTATTTGGAATGGAAGGAATAAATTTAGATAATTATAAAGACATGTATTTTTGGAGAAGCGTGCAAAGGAAGCTTAAAAGATAATCCAAAGTTTTAGAGTTTGAAGAAGAAATCAAGCAAATTCGAAGTGAGCTCTGGAAGTAGGATATCTATACATTTCTTGTTGGCATTTACAGAGGTATTCTTGTTTGCACAATCTTTCATTTATATATCTATGGATAATTTAAAGTTTGTGAGTAGTGCGGATAAAGTGCAAGTCAGTTTGAAGAGATATTTGAGGAATGTGTCGGAAGAGTTTGTTGGTGCATTCTCAAGATGAGTCTTTATGGATTGATGAAGCACATTTGATTATGAGAGAAGATATTAAAGATGTAACTAGTTTGTGTTCCTCTGGACCAATTCCCAAACTAAAGGCCATGGATGAGAAAGAGATAATTGAGTTTAATGATGCAAATTTTAAAGGGAAAGAGATTGATTTGAGATCAATTGTTGATTCGGTAATAAGGTATGCTACTATGGTCATCGGTCATAAATTTTGTATCCCTAGCGATGACCTTACAATTTCTACTGTTGATGTACATACTATTGTTGATATGGTTAGAAGAGGTATGGATTATGAAGTGTGTGAATTACTTCGTATACATCTTTTAGAAATTTAAAGGAAATCAAGAAGAGTAAGAAGAATATAGTTCGGTATGGCAATCTGGTTGTCTATTTTCTCTTTTACTTTTTGAGACAGTTATTGGTAATAGGAAGGATAGAATAGTTAGATTCAGTGCCTATTGTCCATCAAATCAAGAATTTCATGAAAAATCTTGGTAGTTGAAATGCACAAGAGACCGCCCTTGTTGCATTCTTTGGAACATTTTAGATGAGGATGAATAGAAGGTCTAGGATTGTAGTAAGTGTTGTTGAAAGGTACTCTAGAAGCATCAATTTTCTTGTGTCTATAGATTTTTTTCACATGGAAGCAGTTGAATCAAGTTTAGTTTGGATATGTGAATTGGATTATGAAGTGTCAGAGGCTAAAGCTGATAATTATGCTAAAATTCTTTTGGAAATTCCTAAGAATCTCAATGTAGAAGTTACCTCTGATAGCGTGACTGAAATAGGGAAGAAAAAAAAGCGTGTTGTTAAGCAAGAAGTTGCAAAAGGAAGTGAGCTTGAACATGAGAAGGAAAGGATAAATATTCAGAGAGATTTGGAAGAATTGCAGAAGGTTATTCCCAGTGCTAATTTTGATTCGTCTATTTTTGCAGTGGAGAATCATTGTGGTATGATTGATTCTTTGAAGGTCTACATCTCTAGACTTGAAGTTCCTGTTGGAATCAATTCTAATGAAGGAAATTTAGAAGATATCAAAGGAAAATGCGTGAATGCACATATTTTAGTGATAAAGGAATTAGAGAATGTACAATTTGTGAAGAAGAGGCACACAAACTACTTTCTTTTTGCCTAGATTGGTCTAGCAGTACACTAGATATAAGAAATGAAATAAGAATGAGTGAGTCCCAGATGAGTACTCAGGAAGATACATACAGGTTAGCAAAATGATAAATATAATTAGAGGTGGTCCTATATTGTGCAGCTTCAGGAAAAATTCATTTCTCTATAGGATCAAAGAGAGATGTTATCAAGAAGTTTGTAGCACTCAAAGACATGATTAAACTTAGACATACTTTTGTTTCCAGTGCAAATGGATGTATTGGTGAATTATTAGAAATTAATCTTTTTCCCAATACTTTAGCAAATGATGTAGAGTCCTTAACTAAGCTTGAGCTATTTTACAAGACTCTTGTAAGTGAAAAAGGTTCTTGGGAAGAAGGAAAAGTGTCATGGAAGGCTGTCCTAGAGAGTCTTAGAGGTTCTTCTTTAGGTTAATTCAATTATGTGTTTATATCCTTTTGGTTACATTTTGATGTGTATACATATATATCAGACCCCTTCCTTTGTCATTGATGTAAAAGGGGGAGAGACAAAGAGATAAAGAGATGGAGAGATAGAAAGAAAAAGGAAAAAACATTTTTTTGAAGAAGAATTTTGATAGGGGGAGTATTTAGAGTATTTAGTGGTTGGAATTTTTTTTTGTCATTCATATTGCCATCAATGACAAAGGGGGAGATTTTTGGGCTCCTTGCAACATGAGCATCATTAAGTATGGATGATTTGTGTTGGTTGTTCCTATGTTGTTATTGATGTCAACATGGTGATAACTATATGGAAAGTTTACTTGGTTAATCTGATGTTGTTCTCTGCTAGTAATACCTTCTTGTGATGGATCAATTTATTGGTATTTGAGTTTTAAAATTACTACAAGATTTGATATGACTCTAATATCTTAACCATGTTTTCTTGACTCTTTGAGACAACTATATCCTAGATCTTGAGACATCTTTTGTTGTGAGCAGAAAGTTATCTATGATAGAGTTCAACTCTATATTCTACTATTGTTCCTTGCTTGGCATATTGTGTGGGAGACTCTGTATTCTATAAAGGTGAACATTCATATGCTACCATTTTGTTGATAGTATTTATGTTGGTAGTATGATGGGAAATTAATGTGTTCTCAAATTAGAAAGGTGTTTGCTTTGAGTATTATTTGTTGATTTGGAGAATTGTGTTCTAGTGTTGGTTAACTCAGCGTATGCAATACTTTATGAAGACTAGTTATGATTTATGGATATTATCTGACTTGGTATAATGCACTACATGGATAAAATGCTTAAATAATATATGGTGCTGACAAAGGAAGTTTTAATTATTTTGTTTTCATCTACTTAGGTCGACCTAATTTATGATTAAGATATGCTTGTATATATATAAGATGTTTTGAGGAATGAGAGCAAGAAAAGAGGAGGAGCAGCGGATATGAAATGTGGAGTAAGTGTGAATTTGAAAAGGATTAAGAGGTGTGCAAGGATCGGAGCCTAAATGCTTTATTAGTTGTGGATTAGTGCAGTTTTATTGAGCAACTACTGTGTGAGACAATACTTCATATTTTGAGATTCAATGGAACTGAACCCTACACATTGAAGGTGTATCCTATCAGTTCAATCTTCTGGCAATGAGCCACTATCATTGTATCTTGGCGATTAGCCATCTTTTGTACTCAGGCTATGAGCCTTTTAAGAATAGTGAGTTCTAGAAATGAGCCCCATAATATTTTGTATTCGGATATAATATATTGTGAGTTAACCCTCACCGTGGTTGCATTGGGTTTTCTACATAAAATTCTTGGTGTTCATGTGTATGGTTGCATTGATTTGTTTTTATGTTCCTTCTTGCTGATTTAGTTAGAATTGAGATAATGTTTAAATGGATGTTAATATGGTTTTATGGAGTATTGATTGACCCCACCTCTTAGTATTTTTTATGTTCAACAATTGGTATCAGAGCTTGGTTCCTTGGAAGAATCCTAACAACTTGAGGAAGATCCCAAAAATTTGAGCAAAAGAAAAAATTTCCTCTGAAAGTAGTCTATGCCAAATATTTAAAAGAAATGGAAGATCTGAAGGAAAAATTGATAAAAGCGAATGAGTACATTGAAAAGTGACAAAGTAAAATTATTGAAGCATGTGATCTATTGGTTGAGTGAGAAGAAATTGTCTCTAGCCTGCTGCAACAATTTGATGAGAAGAAAAGAACTAAAAAATATCAGGAAATTAAAATTCAAAGGAAGATGGATGAATGCATAAAGCTTGAAGAAGCAGAAATCTTGAGGTCTGATCTAGAAGAGGGCAGGAGTTTTGAAGAAAAAATTAAGATAAGCTCGATGATGCTTGAAATATTGATTACTTATCAAAGATCGGAAATGGATAAGAGTGGTTTAGGGTTTGAGGAATGCCAGAGTTCTAAAGTGAATCAATCCACTAGTAAGAAGACTCAGTACAAAATTGGACAGATCAAAGATCTAAGAAGGAATCTCAAAAAAACTCCTATCAAGTGACATGATGCTAAAAGGTATTTATCTTTCAATGGTGTTTGCTATTCTTGCAATAAATTTGGTCATAAGGAAAAGGACTGCAAAAGTAAAATGAATGATTCCTTATCATTCTCCGCTAAATGTTCTAAGAGAAAGAAGAATGGATATAAAGTTGGTTAGTTGAATAAAAAGGAAAATGAAAATAAAAATGTTGTTTGTTGTATATGCAGCAATTTGGAACACCTTGGTAATAATTGCAGAAGAAAGAAAAATAATTATCCGATGAAGAAGAATGATCAAATCATTGATCCAAAAGAAGCAAAAAAAGGAAATGTAAAGGATTTGGATAAATGAATCAGAATTATCAGTGTTATTTGTTCCAACTAATGCATAGCAGGGAGGCAATCAACTAAACAATCACAATCCAAACTCTTTCAAACAACTTTGCAATCCTTAAAACCCTAACTTTACCTTATTCCTCAATTATTTCATATCTCTCTTGTAGCCAACCAAACAAGGAATTTTGTGCATATCTCTCAGAATATTCCCCAAAACCACAAAATAAATAACATTTCAAATATCCTTTAAGGAGTTCTTCAACATATCTAACTTACACATATGGTTGTTACAAACCTTCATGCCCTAAACAGGACTGCTATATTGGAAATGGCTATAATTAGCCCACTTTTACAAAGCAACACCTATCCAATCACCTTCCCAATTGAAAAAATCTACTCAAACCTTCTCCATAGGTCTCAAATAGCCCAAATCAGCAATTTTCAATAGGAGATATTCCCACTAAGTCATTAAGTTATAAAACCCTCATTTTTCTTGGTTTGAAGGGGTTTATTGGAAATCAATACTCTAGGATTCTACCCGGCCAATGAAGACCTCAAAAACTTCTAAATATGTATTCCAATGCTTAATAAACCTTTACAAACCACTTCCCAAAAGTTTTCAACCATTCTTAACCTTTTACCACCAAAATTGACACAAAACCAATAGAATACCACTTAGGGCATTACTCCAAAAACCACAAATGGCCTCCCATGGTCTCAAAAACCACTCTAACATTTAAACCTACCATACTAGACCCATTCCACCAAGCTAAATGAGATACAATTTCTGGAATTGGCCATTAGTCCATTTTATGCAATCACAAAGCTTCAAAACAGGGTTTCAGACCCGTTGACAGAAAAAATGATAATAAATCACTTGAATCTCTATAAAATTCAGTCAAATAAATTTAAAAAAAATGTTAATTCATGCCTCCATTTTTTTCAATGACTTTTAGGCCAATATGCTTCTATATGAGTGAGTACAGTAACCTGTAACAACACTGTTAATTAAAAACACCACAAAATTTCAATGTAATCAAGGGATTTTATTGCTTTTCTTTCACAAAATATTCAACCAACAGACTACATTGAATTTTTTTAAGCACATATAAACTTCTCCACCTCAAACTAACTCATCCAATTGACACAAACCAACTTTTGACCCTCTTGACTGTTGGTATTCCAACTACTTGCATTTTTACACTTTTTCATGACAACATTTCAAGATTATGCAACTTTTAACAAAGTGACTCCTCAACCAAACAAATAGACTTATTACAAAATAAAATGGTCTATTATGATCTTATTTAACCCAAAAGACTCCGAACACCCTAAGACCAACCTATCAAAGACCTTATTTGATAAAACTTGTAAAATATGAACTTGGGGAAAGGAGTACCAAATGAGAAAACTTTTGGGAGATCAAAGAGATGGTGTGAACAAGCTTGCATTCAATTTCCAAGGGACTTGGAATCTTTTTCTGGCTAGGATTATGTCTTATGTTAGAACTTTCCAAAAAATTTGAAACCTTTGTTAGTCCCCGACAGGGTTATAAAAACCTCTTCATCGACCGATAATGAAGACTTTTGCGTGAGAAAGGTAGGCATTCAAAAAGAAGAATGAAAGGAGGCAAAGTCAAAGGTTTTCATAACCTTATCAGACTCTGAAAACAAAATTTAAACTTTTCCAAAGCCTGATATTATTTTAAAAGCAATACTTCTCAAACTATGCTACAGTATGAATGGCTATGTTGAAAGGAGAAATATTCACAAACATTCAGTGGAAACATAAAGTTTCTAAGTATGATACAATCACATAAATCAAAGCTCGTTACAATTGCGAGAAAAGGAAATGTATATACACAGAAGAAGTGAACAAAGATTTTCAAAGTATAAAATTCTATATATGCATATTTACATCTTTTGTGTTTACAATCAAAAATAATAAAAGTCCCAATACATTCCTTTAAACACAAATCATGAAAATAAGGATGTGAATCCCCTCAATTACTTCCTACATATAGTCAATTTGGGTTGGGGAGAAATTTTTCTTATTGGACTCAATGAAGCGAGCGAATAACCCCATGTCATTATGCTCGAGCCCAACACAGAGGAGAGCGATGACTTCAATGATATCATGTTGAAGCATCGTTGTGATGCAAATGGTGTCACCCACCAAACCATCTCTTGGAAACACACTCAAACCTCTTATAGTTTCTCTCACCCTCATCAAGTACTCTAGCCTAAATAGAGGTCTATAGCTTGTGCTTCCAGTCTTATTTGCTAGAGGTGTGAATCACATTATACACAAAATTCTCCAAGAGCTTGGAATTGTGCGCATGGGCTTAATTTAGGAAGTTCTCCCCAATAATATTCCTAATCACACCTTCTTCAACATCATTGTGAATAAGGAAGATATCTTTTAGTTGGTTTTCCATTAGCCTTCTAAATCAATTGCATTCCACGACTTCAATATTGAGAAAATCACTATTTGAAGAGGCATTGCTCGCAATGCTCAACATTTTTGAGCGATGAAATAAAAATGGTGAGAATGAAGGTAATTTCTTATTAATTTATAGAGGCAAATCAACATGGTTGGATATCACTACCTAATATTTTATTTGGAATGGTTAAAATTTGCAAGGATGGTGATTATGCCCTAAAGTTGAATGGTAATGGTTGTTGATTTGACATAGTTGCATTAAACTCCTAGTTAGTGAGTTGTATCTTCAAGTTGTAGCCTTTTCTGAAGTTTTTCACACGAACATAATCATAGGGTGGGATATTTATATTAAATACAATTTCTACCTATCGTATGCCACCTACACGTATGTGAAGCCATGGGGCTGGTATGCAAGCTACAATGTTTTGATCTCCTGTCAAAATCAACTTGAATTGAGTAATGTAATTATGACTATTTTTAAAATAGTCGCAAATATTTTTCAAAGACCAGTTACTCAAAATTTGGGCATGATTACAAAACCACAATTTGACAAGATGGAATTTATATTAATGACCAAGATTCAAGATTAGGAAATTATAAATTTACAATCTTAGGACTGTGAAAGGGTCTAAATTCCTTTCCTTAATTGCACAATGATGTAATGGAACAAATGAGGAACATTTGAACTCAAATTTTTGTTTTAAATTATTCATTGTTAATGTAACACCATATTAAATCATTATGTTGGCTAGAGAAATATTAAGTTTCATCCTATGTAAAAGATAGCTTTCTGATATTACATTTTCTCATTTGAAATTAAAAGCAGTTCTTCTGAAATATATTAAATCTCCTATGGTATTTTTGGTCTTTGTGCTAGGAAGCTAATTGATGTAAGAGCATACACAATGTAAGAGCAATCTTGTATCAACTAAAAAAAATTTGTTATTTCTTTTCAATATGGGTTATATTAGTCAGAGTTTGTTGAGTATGAGTATTTGCAGAAGTTTGGGCTTCGAGCCTTAGGCTTGTCTCTTATCGCTTGCCAAGGAAGAAAGAGTTAGTCATTTTCTGCTTAAGTCTGATTGGGTTTTAGACTTCAGGCTCGTGGCTTATGTTTGGAAAAAACCATGAATAAATATTGGGGATAAATTATTCTTGTAATTCTCTCAAAATGGATTAACACAATTGAATTATTCCTTAGGATCTTCATGTTGACTTCCTCAATTTGTTCCTAAGTGTCAATTTGGGGATCGTAAACTCATGAAAGGTGTTGTGGCTATATGCCTAAGGGATAATACTAGTGAATTAAGTGGGGATGAATGCAACTAAGTCACACACTGATTATCTAATTAGAAATCTGGTTTAATAACTGTATTTCTTCTCTATGACAGGAAGTTATAAAATTGTGCCAAGAAGTGTAACGGGAAGTATAACAAAGATAGTTATAGAATATTAAACATTGGCAACTTCTTTATTTAACCCAAAATGAAGTCATTTCCATGCTTTTGCTTAACAAACCATTATTATCAAATATAAAATTAATTATGGAATTAAAATTGATTGAACTAAATCACAAGATGCAAATGTTATAGAAATATGAGTCACATGTCACAAACAAGAACTACAAATATTATAGAAATGAAAGCACATGTTACCACACTAATTAAACTGATGGAATCACTGAATTACCCAAGTAGTGGGCCCTTGCTCCTTGGTTCACTTGGGTTTGTTGTGGCCTACGACCAACAAACCAAAGTGTTTAAAAAAAAAAAGGTTATCGACCTACGACCAATAAACAAAAATTGTCTTCGATAGAACAAAAATATAACTCAAAATTAATCCTAAGAAAAATGGCATCAACAATCATTCCAACCTAGCAATAGTCCTTCGCATTCCACATACTCAATCAGCTGAATCCACACCTTTAACTATCCCCTGTCATTTAACCATAAAATGATTAACATTATTTCAAATAATTAGCATTATGGATAGTTTTAATTCCTTTTACAACTTATTAAATATATCTATTTTGCTACAACAAATGGTGAAAGGAAGTATAAACAAGGTAATGTAAACATGGGTAAAAAGGTAGATAAAGGATGAAATAATAAGGCCTCAATTTCTCCCATCATTTTTCCCCAGCTGAAAGTCTTGCATGTCCTCACACAAGAAGGAAAACTATGAACCAAATTGGGATGTCGATCTCTGTATGGTGCTAGAAATCTCTTCGACCCAGAGCTATTTTATGGCCTCCATCTACTACTCATGATCCTTGATAGACATATGTTGTTCCTTGGAGTCTGCTTCTTGATCCAAATCTTCCTTTAGACTTTGTATTTATGTTTCTTGTAATTGAGAGATAGAGTTTTCCTATTGAAGTTGGTTATGTAATCCTTGATTCTCCTCCTTAGATTTCATAATTGTACCTTCTAAATCCTTGATTTGTTTTATGAGGATCTCACTCTCTTCAAACTCTTCTTCATCTTCTTTTTCATCCTAGCTAGGAAACTCATCATTATTTTGGCCTTCTCCCAAACCAACAATTAATTCATACAACTTTTTGTTTTTTGTTTCAATGATAATATGACTTACATGCTCTCCTACCCCTTGTTCACCCTCTCGAATATCGTCAACCCTTTGATCATCAATATTTTTATTGACCCCCATAATTTCTAAGTATCTAGACTTTGTCTGTGGGTTTGACATATCTCCCATTCCCATTTCAGGACCCTTTCTTTCATCTGGTGTTGGAGAACCAAGGTGTTCTTGTTCAAGACTTCATATCCCTTCAGCGGAATTAAATTTTCCTAGGTCATTAGGGTTGATATTATCACCAAATGGAGGAGCAGTGTTAGGATTTTATGATTTAGAAACCCCCAAATTAGAGCTAATATTTTCCTATTAATCTTTCATTTTTCTTCTTTATAACCTTTTGTGCTCTTGGTTGGCTTTCCCTTGTTTCTTAAGGGCCTCACCTAGGATTTCTAGGTCAAATTCTAAGTCTTTATGGTCTGAATCCATGATATCACTAGCTACTTGAGCTAACCCTTTCAATTTATTAATAAACCCTTTTCCTTTCTTGTGTTTTGGGGAATCTTTTTCAATAGTTTAAGGGTTTGAACTTTTTCTAGTTGAGGGTTTCCAATAAACCTACATGCATGGATTGTGTTAGAGCTTGTAGGGGTTTCTTTATTGATTTTACATTTACAACTAGAACTAGGAAAAATAGGACTCTGAGGAGTTACCTCCTTAATTTGAGTCGAGCTTGGGGTTTTAAGACTCCCTTTTGTCTCAAAACCCTCTATTTTAGAACCCTTCTTTGAGGCTTCCTTGGCCGAGTCTTCACCTTTGTTAACAAAAATATCACAATCACCAAGAGGAGTAAGTGATTTAAGTTATTAGATGATCAAAAGCTTAATCAACCTATGATGCCTCAAGGAGTGTTTCTTCCCTTCTTGTACATCTTTTCTCATTTTTTTAAATAGCAGTGAAGAAAATATGGAATGTTCACAAGAAATCCTCTTCTCAAATGTAGCAGGAAGCAAAAGTGTTGGGCGAAAATGTAAACATACCTTATTTTATAAGTAATGTATTGTATGATAAATTTTATGACATCTCTCCACGGTTGAGGGAGTGAAGACAACTTAGTCACCTTCTCATGCACCATTTCACATGACTCCCCTCTCTTCAAGAATTGTTTTTGCACTAGCTATAAATCTGCAACCTTAATGGAAGCATTAGGAAAATAATTTTCTCTAGATAATGGTAACCTAGTCACATCTGTAATTGTTTCTATTATGATAGAAAACCTCAAACCCCTGAGATAGACCTGATTCTGGTGAAAACCAAGCACAAATTCCCTAGCAACATCACTATCATACCCGCACAATCTTTTGAAATATACATCCCACTATGCCTACTTAAATATTTTATAAGCTTACACTATAGGTCTTAGAAGTTCCATAGAATTGGGATCATAACGGTGTCAGTGTTCTTGTGCCATGATTGTGCCAGGAAGTTGGCATAGTATGAAAACTAGAAGACCAAAATCGCTAATCACAAAGATGATAAGAAGGGTAAAATGGTAACGGTAAAATGGTGGAAGAATAATGGAAATTAAATGGTCAAATGACATACTATGAAGAAATGATAGGTGAAAATGGGGAAATAACTACAAAGTATGATTAGAAAACTGAAAATGATAGCTAAAGAAGGCAAAAAAATACTCCCTTTTCAAGCAATAATGTTATAGATAACCATAAGGAATTTAATAAATACATCCCCCCCTAGCTAAGCAGTTGACCTGTCCATGGGGAAGGTTACCATTCGCTTTGGAAAACAAATACAAATAATAAATTGAAAAAGAACTTAAAACCTACCAATATAACAATTACCAAAGGAAAGATGGGGATCAAGAGGCTGAGATGGTGACAATAAATCCAACACTGGAGTGGTGGTGAGCGAACCATCATAAATGCACAATCATTGAAGATCCAATGGTAGGGACAAAAAAGAGGTGAAAAAGGATGATGGGATGTGAATAGAAGTGAATGGCAGTAAAAATGTGATGTGGAAAGAGATAGATGACAAGGAGGAGGATGTGGAGAGAGGGAAGAAATGAAAGAGTACAATGAACCCATGGCATGATAGAAAATCCATAAAGGGCACAAGAAAGATCGACCCTGTCAATAAAAGAAATAAAAATGCCGACATGGATTCGAAAGAGCAGATGGAGCACATGGATGTGACATTATGTGACAAAAGGCACCCGTGCAGTCTACCTGGAAGCACCATAACATGTATAATATCCATGAACTAGAGATGATGGCACCAAGCAAGTACAATAGCTAGTATGGAAAAGGGGAAATATTAGTGAAGAGACAAGAAAGAAGCCAAGTAGTTGTCTCGAAAGTGACAGGAAGGTTCTTGGCACAATAAATGCAAGTAGAGAGGATCCATGAAACAAAAGACCAAGTGACCAAACAACCGACCATTCCAAGGAAAAATAGAGAAAAGAAGCAATAGGATGACATAAAGGCATCACAAAATCTTGGCAATGCAAATACATTCTTGTTGCACCACAAAATGGGTAGCGGTAGGAAAAATCCCTAGAGGATAGAAGTTCCTATCACTCTAGTGATAGTAAGAATAAATTGCATTTATTTTTGTTTCATCACAATTATAGAACAATATCTCAGTTTTCACCCTACCATCGCTTAAAGGCATCAGAAAACTAATTTTCACCTGCAAGTTTATTCAATAATTAATACTCATTGAAATCCAGTTTTCAAGTTCTAACTGGACAACAATGCTCGAAGGTTTTCATTGTTGGATATTTTTTTATTTTTTATTTTTAACTTATTTGAGAGAGGTGATAGGAACAAGAGTGATTTCCTTCATGAAATTACAAACAAAAGTTTCTTAAAAAGGGGTCATTTGTATAGTTTCAAACGATGCCCATTGATAATGAGAGCCATACGCTCTGAATCCATAGTGCATAACTTAACAACACCATTTTCATAAATAGTCTTGATCTTATAGGGATTGAGCCATCGAGTGAAAAATTTCCCTTTGAAGTCTTGGAATCAAGAGTCATAGAGAAATGCCCAGTCACAGGTTGGAATGTTTGTTGACGAATGAAGCAGTCATGCCATTGTGCTCGTTGTTGTTGCACCACCTCTGCATGAAAAAGGGATTATTGGCACATTTCATCCAAGTAATGGAGTTAATTTTTTCTCTCCTTCTAGGTTTTGATGAGATTCATCCCCAGTTGCAGAGCAGTTCAGAGAGTCTTCACTTCAAATTCAATGGGAAAAACAACCTTTTTTCCATAAACAAGTTCATACGGTGTCAAGTCAATGGTTGTTTTCCAAGTCATCCTATATGCCCAAATTGACTCAAAAATTTTGTCTTCCCAATCCTTCTTGTGTAATGACATAGTCTGTGAGGATATTCTCCAACTCTTGATTAGTCACCTCCACTTGCCCATTGGCTTGTGAATGGTACAAAGAATATTTTCAGTGTTTGATTTCATATTCTTGAACCGAAGCTACAACCAAATCAAATGTGATTTTTTGTCCTTGGTTTGTAACAATTTCTCTTGGCATACCATACTTGGTAAAAATATTAGAGTATAAGAAGTTAGCAACTTTTGTATCTCTAGCATGTTTCAAAGCTACTACTTCTACTCACTTAGTAGCATAATTAGTATAGATAAGAATATAATCTTTATTCCTAGAGGGAGGATTAATTGGTCCTACAAAATCCAAACCCCATTTCTCAAAGGGTTCAATTGATAAATATGATTGTAAGGGCATCTCATCGAAACATGTGGGTTATCCCATACGTTGATACTTATGAAAATATTGAACATATATTTTACAATCCTTATAGATTGTTGGCCAATAATACCCTATAGTCAAAAAAAAAATAGTAGTTTTTTGTGTTGCAAAGTGTCCTCCACAAGGCTCAAAATGGCATGCATGGAGTATGTCAAAGACATCCTCCTCTACCACACATCGACGCATGGTATTATCAATTCCAGTGCAAAAGAGTAAACCATTAATCCAACTATATTTCCCACAAATTCCTATAAGCTTTCATTGGTCTCTTGGAGAAAAGTGGGGTGGAAACCTACATGTGATAATGTAATTAGCAATGTCTGCAAACCATGCAATTTTTACGGAAATGGTAAAAAGATGATCATCCAGGAAAGCATCATCCACAGGTATCGGTTCATTATCACATTGTAATCTAGATAGAAAGTCAGCAACTACATTTTCACGATCGGGTTTTTCAAGAATAGTGATATCAAATTCTTGTAATAAAAGTAACCAAAAAATCACTCTTCCTGTAATAACTAGCTTATTCAATGAGAATCTTATAGAAAATGGTCCATATGTACAAATAATTTATACCCAATTATATAATGGTGAAATTTGTTTATTGCATAGATTACAACCAAAAATACTTTTTCAATTACAGTGTAATTTACCTTTGCACCAGTAAAAATCTTACTAATATAATAAATGGAATAAAAGAGAGAATCATTCCTTTTCCCCGACACCACTCCCATGGAATTTTCTAAAGCATTGGTATGAATATGGAACGAAAATTCCCAATTTGGTCCTCGTAAAATTGGTGTAATTATAAGATTCCCCTTAATTTCTTCAAAATCTTGCTGGCACTCTTATTTCCATGGAAAATCAACATCTTTACCTAGAAAAAGAAAAATAGGTGAGGCAATTTTACTAAAATTTTGAATAAATCTTCTATAGTATCCAGCATGACCCAAATAACTACAAATATCTTTCTAAGAAGTAGGCAAATGTAAGTCTTGAATTATCTTTACCTTTTTGGGATCTACCTAAATTCCCTTCGAAGAAATATAATGTCCTATGACAATACCTTCAATCATTAAGATGTGACAATTTTCATGACTCAAGGATAGATTAGTATCAATACATCTTTTAAGAACCTTTTCTAGATTTTCCTTTGCTTCCTCATACATTTCTCCATAAACAGTAAAATCATCCATGTAAACTTTCACACAATCATGAATTAAATCAACAAAAATACATAAGATGGCCCACTGAAAAGTAGTAGGATCATTACATAACCGAAAAGGTAAGACATTATAAGAAAATGTATCCCATGGGCAAGTAAAGGTGTCTTGTCTTGATCCTCTAGGGCTATACGGATTTGATTGTAATCATTGAATCCATCAAGTGAGGAAAATGACTTCTTTCCAACAAGGGTATCTAGGACTTGATCAATAAAGGATAGTGGAAAATGGTCTTTCTTGGTAGCCTTATTAAGGGCTCTATAGTCAACACATATTTTCCACTTCTTTTTCTTTTTAGGAACTACCACAAGAGGTGATACCCATTGGCTATCAGAGATAGGATAGATGAATCCTATGTTGGGTAAATTTTGTAGTTCATCCTTAATGATTTCTTGTAGGACAAGATTCACTCTTCTTTGGGGTTGTCTTATAGGTCGACTTCCCTCCTCTATATATATGTGATGTGTACAACTGGTAGGGTGTATTCCTCTCATGTCTTGGAAATCCCAAGCGAAGGCATCTTTATGGGAACAAAACATTGCAATGAGATCTTCTAACTATGAGGGGATCAGGTTGGGGTTTATATTAAGAATTTTCTAGGTAAAGCTTCCATAGCCTAAGACTGGACAAGAGTATTTACAACAAGCAATTGGGAAGTACATGAGGATGGATTAGAAGTCCCAGATACTAAGAATGGACTGTATATACAAGTGTGTGGTAATAATTGATGGAAAGTAATGAAATGTTGAATAAATTATGGATTACTAACTAATGAAAAATTCCCAAATGGGCAATTGTCATTTATACCTGAAGGCAAAATCATTTTTTTTGAAATATTATCAAACAAATAGTGATTTTGCAAGAAATTATTAAGAACATTGTCTTCTGATATTTTATCAAATTCTCTACTTTGATGAATTGTAAAAATAGGAAAAGATTCATCTAAATCACTATAGATCCACAACGGATCATCTGTTTCCAATAAATGTCATGTTGGAGGGTACAATGTCAATTTCTTCACTTGTTCTCCATTTGAAATCACCATATTGCTAGACCTACAATTAATAAAAGCATTAGTTGTGGTTAAACAAGGTTTGCCTAAAATTAAGGGGTATTCCCCTAGCTTAATTTTTGGTTGTTAAATCACAAAATCTGTGGGATATTCCCAAGACTCAATAGAAATAATAATTTCTTCAATCATACCTTTTGGCTTTACAAGGGAACAATCTGCCATTTGTAAGACTATTGGATTAGGTCTTAGTCCTTGAAGGGATAGTTTCTCCTTAGTCTGATTTGTCATTACATTTATGGTTGCTCCTAAATTCACAACTGTATTTGGTATAACTATATTACCAATACATACCTTTATCATTGGACTCCCAATATTTTGATACTAAGGAACAAAATCTTCCCCAACATCAAATCTGTAATTTTTCCAATGACTTGGACTTTCTTGGGGTCTTGTTTCTTTCTTTTTTCTCCCACATAGTTCTTTGACTACTCTTGTATACATTGGAACATATCGAATGGCTTGCAAGAGAGGTATTTTAATATTAACATTTCACAATTCATTCATGAAATCAAAACCTTATTAATATGTTTCTTTTTGTTTTGGTTATTCTTGAAACCTATTAGGAAATGGGGGCCTTGGTTGTTCTTCTATTGGTTCTACTAGAGAATATTCTATCTCTGTGATTGTACAACATCAATTTATAGTGTATTGACAAGATAGGTTGGGAATCCTACCACCTTATTATTCAAATTGGTTGATGGTTGTGTGGGAATATGCATTGCTTTCGATGGTTGGATTGAACTAGATGGTTGACTAGATGATGATGGAATAGGTGGTAATTTTTTTTGTGATTGATGATGGTGGTGGATATGGAGGGTATGATTAATATCATATATATGTTGGTGGTGGCACTCACCATTCTTCCCATGATTGTAGAGCATGTGGGTATTGTTGTGTCCATTGGGGGTAGTGTGGAGGTTTTTTCCATCCACCAATCCATCCAGGTTCGTTCAAGAAAGGATTTTGTTGATGAGGAAAATGACTTGGATGTGATGTATGATAATTAGTTGGGGCCATTCCTCATGGTTTCCAAGGTCTCCTTTGGTCCATAAAGTAAATAGGCTCATTTGTATATTCTACTTTAGTCATGCCTACATGAAGAGGTCTTAGAATGGTGTCTCTACTGCCATCTTCTAAAGAAGAGATTTTTGTTTTGTTGTAGCGAAAATCTTCACTATTATTCCTTTTACGATAAATAGGAAAAAATACAACAAGGTATTTTTTAACCTCCTCTTGCTTCTTTCATGTATACAAGGTGTCAATCTGATTACCCATGTGACTCAATAGATCAATTATGAGGTCTTCAAGCAATGTACCTAGTTCTCTTTTTGTCACACCTAGTGTCCCTCTAGAAGAGACATGCTTCCCTGTGTACCCTCTTATTGAATGGGTGGACCTTGAATAGTTCTTGAAAACATCGCATATATCATCAAACCTCAATTTGGAAATATCTCCACCACCCATAAGATTCAAAATATCCAAACCCATCTAAGAAAGAGCAATTTTTATTGTATCATTGCTCAACCCTGTTTGCCTAGTTCTTTTAAGACTAAATAGAAAATATTCAAGATAGTCTTCTAAGGTCTCTTCTTCATGTTGAATGATGCAAGAAAAGGTCATCCCTGATTTCCTTGGTCTTGCAATATTCTTGATATTTCTCCAAGAACTTTGTCTTCATGTTATCCCAACTATGAATAGTTTCACGTCCTAGTCCTAGAAACCATCACAATGATGTATCCTTTAGAGTAGCTAGAAATAGTTTAAGTTTCTATGCATCATTTTGATAATCATGGCTATGACATAAAACATAAAATTCAAAGATAAACATATTGGGATCTTCCATAAAAGAACTCAAAAAATAGGCAAGACATGGTGAGGTATGTTCTTCATGGGGGCATCCTCTTCTAGATGGGCAATGGGAAACTCAAAGGTAGCAGGATTGTTGCTGGCCAATTCTCTTTCATCATTGTTATTTTTGTTGTTGTTGTTGTCTATAGTTCCAAATGTGTAAGGGGTGTAAAAATATTTAAATAGCTTAAGGTCTCTTGGGGTCTTACCACTTCAGAGCTTGTAAGAATCTCAAAATAATTTAGCAATTTTTTAAAATGAATCGTTAAGCAACTCATGTTGGATACTAGAAGGAGACTCAAAGGTGGACTCAATGACACATTTTTCAATATCAGGTTCAGCTAGTTCCTTCTTGGATGGTATATTTACAATTAATGGCTTTAATTCATTTTGTGGCTTCTCTTGCTGTGAACTATTTCCTATATCCTTTTTAAAAAATATTCCTTTACTATCTCTAACATGATTCATGCATCTATATGATTTATAATAGAGAAAACCAAGGCTAATCACCTAGGTGAGGTCGATAATTGTGCAAAAAATTCCCTTGGCGCACTGGTCCTGACTCAACTCACTAGGTTTTCAAGACTTTAACATCTTTCCTCAACAATAACACCAAAATTTTTGGACAAAACTATGGATCAATGTTGGGGACAAATTAATCTCGTAATTCTCTCAAAAGGGCTTAACACAATTGAATTATTCCTTAGGACCTTAGTGTTGACTTCCTCAGTTTGTTCCTAAGTGTCAATCCAAGGATTTTAAACTCATGAAAGGTGTTGTGGCTATGTACATAAGGTTTGATACCAGTGAATTAAGTGGGGATGAATTCAAATAACTCACACAATGATTATCTAATCAAAAATCTGGTTTAATAACTATATTTCTACTCTGTGATAGGAAGTTACAAAAATTGTGCCAAGAAGTGTGACAAGAAGTATAATAGAGACAGTTACAGAATATAAAATAGTGACAAAAACTTCTTTATTTAACCTAGAATGAACTCATTTCCATGCTTCTTCTTAAAAAACCATTATTATCATAAATAAGATTAATTACAAAATGAAAATCGATTGAACCAAATCACAAGATGGAAATGTTATAGAAATATGAAATCACATGTAACATACATGAAATAGAAATATTACATAAATGAAAGAACACATTACCACAATATTTAAACTAATAGAATCACCGAGAGACCCAAGTAGTGGGCCCTTGCTCCTTTCTTCACTTGGTGACGAGATAAGAAGACTAGTTCTAAGCCAAAATAATCATCCACACACACATACGTATTTGAATGAAAGTAGAGTAGAATTTTTTTTATAGATTAATCACTATACATATTATTTCTTAGATATACATACATATATACTAAAAAATATGCCAAAAATCAATAGAGTTTGGGTTTTTTGTGGCCTACAACCAACAAAACAAAGTGTTTAATCAAAAATAGGTTATCAGCCTACAACCAATAAACATAAATTTTCTTTGACATAATAAAAATATAACAACTCAAAAGTAATCCGAAGAAAAATGACATCAGCAATCGTTCCAACATAACAACTCCATTCTTCATTATTCCACGTACTCAATCAATTGAATCCATGCCTTTAACTACCCCTGTCATTTTACCATAAAATGAATAAAATTCTTTTAAATAACTAGCATTATGTATAGTTGTGATTCCTTTTACAACTTAAAATATATCTCTTTTCCTACAACAAATGGTGATAGGAATTATAAACAAGGTAATATAAATAGGGGTAAAAGGGTAGATAAAGAATGAAATAATAAGGCCTCATTTTCTCCCATCAGCTTACTCTTTATTGTAAAGGGTCGTACATTAGGCTTGAGGGTTAAGGCTTATGCCTTATCTTAAATGTAAAAGTGGTGTAAAGGGTATGGAGGAACTCTGAACCCCAATACCCAATAGGGGTTGAAGTTGGATAAGGTGATGTTCTCAAGCTTTGTGAGTCAAAGATAGGGCTTACGCCTTACTCTAACGATGGTAAGTAGTATGATGGATGTGTGAACTCCAAAATCCAACAAGTTCAATGCAAGTTGGTGTTTCACACTTCAAATTTTGAAGGTCTGAGTGATGGTTTGCAATATATACAAAGGGTGGTAAAAGGTAAACGGGAAGGTCGATGGTTGAACCCTGATAGGTATGAAGAAGCATAAGACTTAAGTGTTTGAGCTTGCTAGTAAAGTGACTCTATGCACTCCAAGGATAAGGTAAGGAAGATTAGCGACTCTTGAACCCCAATGGAAAGGAAGAATATAGTCATTGAAATTGAAAGATAATTTTGTCATTTTGTTGGATTGATTCAATTTGTTGTTGTGAATCATAAGTTATCTATAATTTTATTAGATGGTGACAATTTAAAGGTGAGATGGATGAATATACTAGATGTATTTTGATATAAATATTTAGATCGATGGCTTGCATGGAATGATGACACAAAAAAGAGAGACTCCAGTTATGTTTTGTTGCTGATTAGATGTAGGAAACAATACTAAGATAAGGTGGTTGAAGAATTAAATCAAGAAAAAACCCTAGGTTATAGTTGGCTAAATACAATGAACATGGACGAGATTGCAGTGATCAAGGTAATGAAGATTTCTTGCTGATGAAGCCATATATGGAAAGATATAATCCATCAGAAAGGAAAAGTAGGGTCAACTTGATGATAATGGTCATGAATGCATAGAGTGGAGGTTGGTTTTGATTTGAAAATTTGTAGATTATTGTAATCAAAAGCCCATGTGATGGTAGTTGTAATATTCTAGCTTCATTTAATTTCAGTGATAATAGAAAATCTTGGCTTCTTTCTTGCATTTGGTTGTTTTATTCTCTGTTGTTGTTATGAATTTGAGTTTGTAAGGAAAGTCCCCTTCATCAAGTGGCATTAGACCAAGAGTTCCTGAGTGTACAAACATATCATCAAGCGTGAGGTAGTTTGTACCAAGATTTGTGGTTGTGGGTCTATGTTAGAAGATGCCTCCACAAAGAGTGCATGGTGGGAGGAATGCTAGTGTAACAAATGAAGATTTTAGAGCCCTCTAGATACAAGTTCAAGCACTGAAAGAGGAGATGTGTTGGGGAGTTGAAGTTATAAGAAGATATAAAAGTGAAGATGAAGACGAAGAAGATCAGTTTGAGGAAGAAGAAGCAACCATTAGAGATCCTGAAGAGGATAGAATTTTTAGGGCCATTTCCAAGATTGGAAAGAGACCAAAGATTGATGTTTCTAATTTTTTTGGAAACCTTAACCCGGAAGAGTTGATTGATTGGATCAATGATATTGAAGAGTACTTTGAGTATGAAGTAGTGGAAGATCTTGAGAGGGTCAAATGTGCAAAGGCCAAGCTGAAAGGTCATGCTAGTATATGGTGGAAAGAGGTCTAGTTAGAAAGAAACCACAGAGGAAAATAGAAAATAACAAGATGGGACCAAATGGTGGAAAATATAAAGAGACAAAACATTCCTATGGACCACGAGCTAGATTTTTTGAAAGGATGTAATGGTTGAAACAAGAAGGAAAATCTGGCAAGGAGTACACTGGAGAGTTCTACTGAGTCCTAATCAAGGCAGGTCATTTTGAGGCCAACAAAGAGAAAAAAAAATATTACATAAATGGGTTGAAGCTGATTATTCAAGAAGAGTTGATATTGGTGAGAATGTCTACCATTGAAGATGCATACCAATTTTCCTTGAAGGTAGAGGAAAAGCTAAACAAAATATTAGAAAGAAAAAAAAGAGGTCATGGAAGACTAGTGGACAATCATATGGTGGCCAAAGTGAAGATCAAGAGAAGAATGAAGGATCTAGTAGTAGTCAGAACCATAAAGGAGATAACACTTACCACCCTTGAGATCAAAGTAATGGAGACCAAAGAGAAAGAGGAAGACAAAGAGGGATAGGAAGAGGAGGGTTATGTGGAACCTATTTCCAGTGTGGAGGAGGACATAGAGCATTTGAGTGTCCTCAACATAAAGGAAGGACAAATAGAAGACCTAAGGGTACTACATGAATTGTGCATGTAGATGAATATGTTGAGTCTTCACATTATGAAAAAGATAAAAGAGGTAAGGTTCTTGTTAGTAGAAGAGCCTTGTTGAATGAGGAGAAGGAACCAGATCAACAGAAGAATCTATTTTTCATAAGATGTAAGTGTGAAGGTAAAGTTTGTAATTTTATCATTCATGGAGGTAGAATTGATAACCTCATCTCAGAAGAAATGGTTAGTAAGTTGTAGTTGGAGAGAAGAACGCATCTGAATCCATACTAGATTGCCCGGTTGCAAGATGATCATAAAGTTCTGGTAAATGAACAATGTCTACTAAAATTTAAGATAGGTAATTATCATGATGAAATTTTATGTGATATAATGTCTATGGATGTTTGTCACTTGTTATTGGGAAGGTCCTGGAATTTTGATAGGTGTTTAGTGCATGATGGGTATTCCAATACCTACTCCTTGGTGAAGGATGGAATCAAACACAAGTTGAATCCCTTGAGTAAGGAAGAAGGAAAGGCGTGTAACAAAATTGGAAGTTGTTTGATTAATGGAGTTAAACAATTAGTAGAAGAGGATGAGGATGAAGATTTTCATTTGTTGATGCAAGTTGCAGTAGTATGGATTATACTCAAGCCAAGAAAAGTGAAGGTTTCAGTTGGGGAAGAAGAGGTAAACTTTTTTTTTTTTGAAAGTTTTGTTGAAGCTGATTTTTTTGAGCATTTATGGTTAGTGTAGAAGAAAATATTGCATTAATGAATGCATTGGTAGAAGAAGGTACTACAGTTGAGAGTAAGGAAGGAGGTGAGGAGGATAATGTTGAGTTATTTTTTTATCTTCCCTTGGCATCGGTGAATGAATTATTATGTGATAAGGAGATTAGTATTCCTGATAGTTTGTTGCAAGAAGGAAATGATAAATCTTTTGATTATGCTTCTAACATTGATGTGAATGTAGAGGAGGAAGTATTTGCAACTGAAAATTGTATTTTAGAAGGCGAGGAGAAAGAGGAACATAGTGTTGTAACCAAGGGCGATGATGAACAAATGGTTGCAATAATACCAGAGAAAGAGACAATGCATAAATTTCATTATTTTCTTGAAGAAGAAGAAATTGATGTTTATGATTTTCTAGATTTTCATAGTGTATGTTGGTGGGAGATGAATTATGTTCAAAGAGGGAGAAAGAGGGGAAGGATGAAAGATGGAAGAGATACATACATATTTATATGTATATATACATATACATATATACACACACACATATATTCCTAATAAATGATGACTTCAGTGAATTTCCAATAGAGAAGTATAATCCATAGTGGGTGACTTAGGACTTAGATGGTCTTGATGAGTCTAAATCTCTGGTTGAAAAGCATGTGCCTATCCTATATTGATAGATTCCTATCTTGGATGGATAAATGAGTGTATATCTTGCATGGATGGATGTATGTACCATATGTATGGGTTCTTATCCCAAATGAATAAATTTATATATCTTATGAATAGATGCCTAAGTATACGGACAAAGGAAATACTTAACAACTTGATTAATATTTTTAAACAACTAGAAAAATATGGTAATTTTTTAATTTATTTTGGGTTATTACACCTCTCAATAAAATATTAAATAAAAATTATTGATACCAAATGAAATGAAGTAGAGGTGCAAAATATGATTCTTACACTAATTTATCAGAGGTTCATGTTTAAAAATTAAATTTTTCAAAAAATTACAAGGAAGTAAATATAAATGTAATATACCTTTTTTTTTACATGGATAAAACCTTTTTGGGAGAAAAATATCACACTCCAAATCACCTTAATGTATTAGTTAGTAATCAACTATTGTAATACACTTGTACAATGTAATCATTTAATAAGAGATCATTTTTCTCCTCCTTTTTATGAGACTACTACTATAGACATATTCTATTGGTCAACCTAAATGTTTCCAACTAGTTCATTAAATGACTAGAGAAATTCTAGTAGAACAACAATACTTAGAAAAGAAAGTTATCAAACCTCTATCTCAAGCACACAATAAATAGGAGAATCACTAAATGAATCAATCAATTGGTGATTGAGAAACTATAGACCTAAATACACCCAAATATACAATGCTTGAATTCCTTGTCAAAATATATTGCCCAAATCTCAAGATGACTTTGTATGCTAAAAATAGCATATTCCTTGCACATGTTGTAAACTAGATTAACACTACTATTTTTTATTCAAATATTCCTTATGATGTATCATCCCATGCATCATATTTTTTTCGACAAGTGTAACTTCCCCTTATAGCTCTCTTATATATCATAGATTCTCTAAAACTATAATTGGTGTGAGAGGCCTACCATTATGAGGTCATAGGTCAAAATTTGAAAATCCAATTGAACCTACTTTTTTTAGATTAAACATATAAAAGAGCTCCTTGTGTTGTATATCCCATAATTTGTATTTTTGTATTCTTAACACTAGAATGTAAGTTTAAGACACTTTTCTTAATGATACAGAGCATAAAATGTGAGCATAGTCCAAATCCTCAAAAATATTATAGAATTATCTATATCTAACAAACATATACATATTCAACCATTATCACTACTCAAAAAATTTACTAAAAAGTGACCTAAAGCTTCCTGTGGTAGAATGATTCATGCCATTAAAAGCCTAAGAACATCACTAATTTCTTGTGAAAGAGAAAACCAAGAATTTTTCTCAACCAAACTATTATCACTATCAAAACACCCACTAAAAGGTGATCTCAAGATTTGCATGGTATAATTTTTTATGTCCCCCACAAACATGAGAATATACATTATAGTCTCATCTTGGTGTTAAAATAAAAAATCAACTCAAATGTAATCACTACCAAAACTCCCACTACAAAGTGATCTAGATAATTCCATGATAGAGTGGTTAATGTCCTCAAAAAATGAGAATGTACACTAAGGTCTTCTGGTGTTGAAACACTTTATCCATACAACATAGTAAATACTTAGTTTTTAATCTTGCAGCAAATAAATCATTCCCCAAAATAGGTAAGTAATTTTTTTCCTCTTTTAACATCATATTTTGCACTTTGCATAATTAATAACATAAAAAAATTATAAATGAAATAGAATTTATTTTCCACATGAAAATGAGATGCATCTTTTCACTCTCAATTTCACATATATGATTAAAAATAAGTAAAGAATTAACAATTAACTACTAAGTTCAAGGTCACAAATTCCATATCAAAATTACCTTTCTATTTCACAAGCCTCATCGTGTCATCTACAAAAGGGAGAGCATCACCCAAGTGCTTTACCCCCAACCATAGACTAGCGATCCCTTGCACACCTTCCAATTAGAAGTGGCCCTACCCTTTAATGAAGAGTATAGTCAAGGAACGCCTAGTATTTTCATATGAGTATCTAGTATGGTTTCCTACACAACCAATACAATCATACAACTATAGACTCCTCTAACTATGTATGACACTACTGACAGGTTATACAACTCTGGAGCATAATAAACCAACAAGTGCAAGAAGATAATTTTGTACTTACTTTGGAAAAGGTTTTTAATTAAGTTCAACCACTTCATTAGAAAGTGTAGTCATGCGTTCACCCACTTTTAACTTGACTTGGAAACCTTGATTGACCCAAGGTTAACCCAAACTTATTGCTTGACCAATTGTTGATTTTTTATAGAATTATTTCTCAAAATGTGTTTACTCACTAAGTAAATACTTAATTGGGTTGGATAGTTATCCCTAAATTCAAACACCCATGTTATGTTTTTGTAACTTCTTAGGTCTTGGCTATTGCCACTTGTTCAATTCCTTACTACAACTCATGAGAGTGACTACTTTCCTATTTTAAGCATCTAATAAAACTTGATGACAAAATGACGCTAACTCAAACTTCTTGGTCATATTCTAGTATATTCACATTATGAAACTCTGGACCACAGTGAATCAAAAAGTGTAAGAAGAGACTTTTTCACTTACTTTAACCAAAGTTTTGAATTAACTTCAATGGTGCAGGGAACCATAGGCCTCCTGATGCATGAAAGGGTCTAATGTTGTGTTTTTGATTTTGAGTCATGTTTTCGATTGAATAAGGTCTACTTAGTCCATGTTTAATGTCTTTGTCATGTTTTTGAGTCATTTTGTATAAGGTTGTGCAAAGTTGTCGTTTTGGCTAAAAGTTGTAAAAAGTTTTTAAGCAACTTTGCATTTTGGGTCTAATTGGCAAGTTGAATAGTTAGGAGTTAAAAAGGTGGTTGTCGTTAGTTGGTTTTGGTTGGAAAATAATAAATACATTATGTAATGGTTGAACCAAGGTTCTGGTGGTGATTTTTGGAAAGTTGAACATCAATAAAGCTTGTTTTATGCATTTTCTCATTGTAATTTTCTGCTATAGGAGGTTGTATGGTCCTATGCGGCCTACAAGTGGTATCAAATTGTTTGGAGGTCATGTATAATTGAATCTAATTTCCAAAAAACTTGGTCGCATCAAATTTCAATTAATTTTGAGCATTTTAGAAGCATTTTAGAAGCATTTTACTCCAAACCACTTTGAAAACCTAGGTTTTGGTGTTTTGAGAGAACAAAATGATGTTTTGATCCATTCCACCAGTGAAATGGCCTAAGAACTAGTGGAGTGGAAGTAATTAGAATTTTTTTTGAGTTTTTGAAGTTTTCAGGAGAAGGGGTTAAGGATTTGAGAAAATGGGTTGATGCCCTAGTTGATTTAACTTGTGTTTTAAAGCAATTATGATGCATAGGTGATAGGGTTAGTGAAAAGGATTTGTAAAAATTGTTTTGGGTGATGGAAAGTATTTTTGAAAACCTTATTAAACATTTCTAGGCTGTTGGTATGAGGTTTTGAGGCCTGGCTTGTGAAAATCACATTGTGACCTATTAAAACAAGCCTAATTAGGCCTTTATGCAAGCGTAGCAACAAAATTTTAAGGGTTTTTCTCCAAAGAAACCCCTTCTTCTTTTGAGATATGTTATTAAAGGGATTAATGGGTATTCCAAACAGGTTTTATGTTGTGGGTTGGAGGTTTCATTTGAAATTTATGACAAAAATACCATGTTTGTTGTGCTACTAGGCAAAATGGCAATTTGTGAAAAAAATCTTTTGTTTGATGTGTTAGGGTTTTGACCAATGGTTGTTTGAGTTGGATTGTGATCCCCACCCCTTGTTCTGCACCATTAAACCACTTGGACTTAAAAAGTGGATTTGTGTGTTCACCCACATCTAATTTGAATTGAAAACCTTAATTGACCTAAGGTTAACCCAAACTTACTATTTGACCAATGGTTGACTTTTTATAAAATTCTTTCTCAAAATGTGTCAACTCACTAAGTCAATACTTAACTAGATTGGATATTTATCCCTGAATTTGAACACCTTGGGTCTGTTGGATGTTGTGGTTGTGTTGCTGATATGTAGTTGCCATTGATGTCAACATTATTAGCATTAATGTCTTTAAGACTGTATATTTCGAGGATATTGAGAAAATTGTAATAAAATATGTTGTAGGTTGTCTGTGAAGCAGTGAAGATCAATATGATGGAAATTTCAGTATATTGATGGTGAGAAGTTTTGGATTAAAGGGTTTGTTTTCAGGTGTATCTAGTTTATCCTCCGAAAGTTTCAGAGGTTCGCACGAAGATTTCTTCAAGTTATGAGTTTTTGTGTTCCGAAAGTTATTTTGTTACTATAGTTGGTGTTCCTGGAAGAAGTTAATGTGATTCTGGTAATCTGAGTTGTTGTGAATGTTCCTGTGGTGTTTATGGATGTTTCTAGATCATGATCTATCTATGTTGCATGTCCGCATTGACCGCTGTGCTCACAATCCATGGTTTTCTCTTGCATGTTCATGTTTTTCATGTTCATGGCCAACATGGTGATTGTAGCATGTTGTGGATCTTCGAGGAATAATTTTTGAAGGTGTTTAGCATTTGAGGATATTGTTTTGGGTCTCTACTATGTTGTGGCTGAATTTGGTTGATTCACATTAATAATCTCTATTGTTTTGGGCCAATAGTTTGTATTCATTTTATTATTTTTTGAAGCCAACATGTAACGATGTAATTCCTTGTTGTGGATATATATAAGCGATTTTTTCTTCATTTGAATGTGCTTGAAAAAGAAGTGTGTGTGCGTGAATAATGTTTTAAATCTTTCGAAGGTAGAGCAGAGTGTGAAGATGAGTGAAGAATATTGAAGAAGTGTTCATGTGCTTAACCGTAACTATAATAAGGCATTAGTAGATGCTACTTTCTTAGTTCAAAATCCAGATGGTTGTAATCTGAATTTTTCTATAAGATATTGAGTCTTCATTTGTATTTGAGCAGTGAGTTCTAGGCAGTGTGCCTGTATGCATGTGCATTTCCCATTTATTCTTCTTATACTTTTAATAGGTTATAAACTTATGGACTGACCTCCACCATGGTTTTTCCCCTAATAGAGTTTCCACGTAAAAATCTTGGTGTTATGTGTGTTTCTGATGTGTTGTTGATTTATTCTTTCATGTTTATTAATCAGATATGAGAATAGAGGTTAATAAACTTAATAAGTTTGAAATTTTGTGACAACTGATTCACCCCCCCCTCTCAGTTGTCTTCCCTTATGTTGCCAACAATTGGTATCATAGAAAGTTCCTTAGAATAATTTTAACAACTTAAGGTGATCTGGGATGGCGACATATAAGAAGGATAGTCTAAGATTTGATGGAACAAATTATTCTCTGTGGAAGACTCGAATGGAGTGTCATCTGAGATGCATTGGTGAATCCTATTGGAGCATTACAAGTAATAGGTATGTTATGCCTCAAAATGGTCCTACTACTACTACTGAGATTAGGGATGTTGAATACAATATCAGGGCTAAGGAAGCATTGTTGAGTGCTTTGACTGATTCTGAGATGAGGAAAGTTATGGATCTGAAGACTACTTATGAGATCTGGAAAAAGTTGGAAACTTTGTATGAAGGTGATACTAATGTGAAGATTGCTAAGCTACAAATTCTAAAAGGGAAATATGAAATATTGAGAATGGGTGATGATGAGAATATTACTACTTTCATGCAAAGAGTGAATGAACTTGTGTGTGGTATCAAATGTGCTAGTGGACAGTTGGAAGAATCAAAGATTGTTGCTAAAGTGCTTAGATCCTTTCCTGTTGCATACAAATTCAAAGCTACAGCTATTAATGAGCTCTGGACTATGACAAATGTAACCAAAGATATGTTGATTGTTAAACATACTTCTTTTGCGTTTAGTGAATTCAGTGATGCCCTTCCTAAGATAGAATTTGCATTCAAAGCTACTACTTCCGGAAGAGATAAGTAGAGATATGATCCGAGTGAAAGTTCTTCTAGAAAGGTATTCAAGTATGAGGAAGAAATGAGAGAAATTGAAGAAGAAGAAAGATAATTGAATGAGCTTGAAGCACTTATTGTCAAAAGGGAAGCTAGAGGAGAAAATAAGTATAAAGGAAAATTGCCTATTAAATTTTTTTTCTTGCAATAAGATAGGTCATTTTGCATCAAGGTGTCCAGAAAGAGTCCCTAAGCCGAGATCTAACAAGTCTAAATTTCAAAGAAATTGATATTATGCTACTAATGAAGGTGTGACAGATGATGAATCTGACAAATTGAATGTAAGTGAAGATGAGTTTGTATTTATTTCTATCAAGGAAAATAATCCTGTGTCTACTGAATCTGCTAGTTGTACAAATGTGGAGAAATCCCTAGTTGCTCAAGTTGAAGAGAAGGATGAATAAGTAGTTGATAGTGGATGTTCACATCACATGACAGGTGATAAAAGAAAATTTGTAAGCCTGGAAAAGTATGATGGTGGTGTTGTAAGATTTGGTGATAACAATGGTGGTATAATCCATGGAAGAGGATGTATTTCTTTTGATGGTAAGCATAATACTGATGATGTCCTATATGTTGAAGGTTTGAAGCATAATCTCTTAAGTGTTGGATATATGGTTCATAAGGGATACAATCTTCAATTCAAGGATGGAAAGTGTAGAAAATTGGGAAGTTTCTAAAATGTGATTGCTTCAGGTACAAAAACAAAAGGTAACATCTTTCACCTGAATGCTGCTAGTAAAAGTTGTTTGATTGCTCAAGCTAATGAAATTTGGTTGTGGCATAGGAGAATGTGATGTAAAATTTGACAATATTATCAAGTTAAGTTATACTCAGGCAGTGAGAGATCTTCCTAAGTTGGTAAAGCCTACTAATGCCATATGCAAGGAATGTCAATTAGGAAAGAAAACTAGAATTTCATTTTGGAGCACAACATTGTTCGAATGAATTGTTGGAGCTTGTGCATACTGACTTGTGTGGTCCTTCTAGAATTGGAAGTTTACAAGGCTACATGTATTTCATGCTGCTTATTGATGATTATTCTAGGATGGTGTGGGTTACTTTCTTAAGGGAGAAATCTGAAGCTCTAGATAAGTTCAAGATCTTTAAGGCTATGGTTGAAACAGAGTCAGGTCTGAATATTAAATGTCTAAGATCAGATAGAGTGGTGAATTCACTTTCGGTGAGTTTAATTATTTTTGTGAAGTGCATGGGATAAAGATACAATTATCTGCACCACGGACCCCTCAACAAAATGGAGTTGTGGGAAGGAAGAACATGACAGTTCAAGATGTTGCTAGGACTATGATGCTGGAAGGAAATGTTCCTCATATCTATTGGAGAGAAGCTATGAGTACTATTGTTTTTATCCTCAACCGGGTACAAATCAAAGGTGATATCGGTAAGAACCCTTTGAGCTATGGATTGGTCATAAGCCTACTATTAGATATTTCAAAATCTTTGGGAGTAAATGCTATATCAAAAGAGACGAAGATATAGGAAAGTTTGATGCTAGGAGTGACAAAGGAATCTTTCTTGGTTATTCTACTAAGAGTAAGGCCTACTAGTGCTACAACAAGAGATTGAAGAAAATGGTTGAAAGTGAAAATGTTAAGGTTGATGAAGACATTGCTAGACCATCCACAACCTGTGGATATGATTTTGATGATCAGAATGATAGTACAAATAAAGGTCATACTTAAAATCAAGTTCAGATCATTTTGGTGAATCAAGAAGATCAAGAGGAAGGAGAAACTAGTGAAATTATAAAAGAGAGATCACAAGAGCTTGAAGTTCAAGAACATTCTAAGACTCCAAGGTATGTGAGATTATATCATTCAGAAAATTAGATTATAGGTGATAAGAACAAAGGTGTCCAAACTAGGAGAAGAATTGTAGAAGAATACTATTTGATTTCAAAGACTGAGCCTAATAGTGTCAATGAAGCATGCAAAGATGAACATTATATTGAAGCAATGAAATAAGAACTACAGGAAATTGAGAAGAATAATACATGGATTCTGGTTCCTAGACCTAAGAACAAAAATGTAATTGGAACTAAATGGGTCTTTGGAAACAAACTGAATGAACAAGGTGAAGTTATCAGAAACAAAGCAGGATTGGTGTGTAAAGGATATTCTCAGATGGAAGGAATTGAATTTGAAGATACTTTTTCCCTTGTTGCTAGAATTGAAGTTGTGAGACTGTTTCTTGCTTATGCTGCTTGCAAAAACTATAAGTTTTATTAGATGGATGTCAAGTCAGCATTTTTAAATGGTGAATTGGAAGAATAAGTGTATGTTGAGAAACCTGATGGATTTCAATTGACTGATCAGGGAGATATGGTTTTTCAATTGAAGAAAGCATTGTATGGACTCAAGCAAGCCCCTAAGAGCTTGGTATGCTAGATTGGATAAGTATTTTCTGAAGCTTGGATTTAACAAAGGTATTGTTGATAGTAATCTGTATTTCAAGATTGATGATGATAAAGATTTGTTTGTGGAAGTCTTTGTTGACAATATCATTTTTGGAGGAGATGATGGTTTGTGCATGAATTTTGCTGATGAGATGCATAATGAGTTTGAGATGTCAATGATTGGAGAGATGAAATTCTTTTTGGGATTGCAAATTACTGAGTTAGATAAAGGGATCTTTATATCTTAGTCCAAGTATGTGAAATAATTGCTAAAGAAGTTTGGTATGGAAGATTCAAAGCTAGTCGATACACCCATGGTGACCAGATGTAAGTTGACAATAGATGATGATTCTCCGAAGGTAAATCAGACTAGATACAGATCAATGATTGGTGGATTGCTTTATTTGACTCAAACTAGACCTGATATAATGAATGCTATATGTATTGTTGCAAGATTTCAAGCCAATCCTAAGGAATCTCATGTGACTACGTTGAAGAGAATTTTTGGATACTTGAAGGAAACAATTGATTTTGGTCTGTGGTATCCTAAAGATGATGATCTTAATTTGAGTGCCTTTACTGATGTTTATTGGGTAGGAGATGTGAATGACAAGAAAAGTACTAGTGCTAGCACATTTTTCTTGGGAAAGAAGTTGATTTCATGGCTAAGTAAAAAGCAGAATATTGTTTCTTTGTCTACTTCAGAGGCATAATACATTGCTACTGCTAACAATTGTACTCAAGTATTATGGATGAAGCAGATGTTGAAAGATATCAGAGTTGTGTATGATGAACCTAATGCTATATTCTATGATAATTCAAGTGCAATTAAAATTTCTAAGAATCTGGTGTTGCATTCAAAGACCAATCATATATCTATCAAGTATCACTTTTTGAGAGACAAGGTGAGTGAAAAGGAAGTCAAACTGGAGTATGTGCCTACTAAGGAATAAATTGCAGACATCTTTACTAATACTTTTCCTAAGGATACTTTTAAGTATCTAAAAGGGAAGTTAGGGGTAATTACCCCTCCTAATTAGAACTAAGATGCATTTTCTTGCATCAGTCCATGCATTTCACAGTCATATCTTGATTCAGATTGATGTTGTGGTGGTTGTTACTCAGGAGGACTAGTCAGATGTTTAGATATGTGGTTCAAAGCTTTAGTGAAGAAAGGAGATATTTTTCATTGATTTCAAAGTGGGAGAAGAGCAATGTGAAAAAATGGGAATTATTTGAGGAGAAGAAGTCATGAGAAAAGAGTTAGAACCTAAGGGGGAGTAAGTGCTGGAGTTAGTTGCGTTGATGGTGTTTTTCACATCATATGTTGCCATCAATTCCAAAGGGGGAGATTGTTGGATGTTGTGGTTGTGTTGTTGATATGTTTTTTTCATTGATGTCAACACTATTAGCATTAATGTCTTTAAGACTGTATATGTCGATAATATTAAAAAAAATTGTAATAAAATATGTTGCAGCTTGTCTGTGAAGCAGTGAAGATCAGTATGATGGAAAGTTTAGTATATTGATGGTGAGAAGTTACAAATTAAAGGGTTTGTTTTCAGGTGTATCTAGTTTATCCTTTGAAAGTTTTAGAGGTTTGCATGAAGATTTGTTCAAGTTATGAGTTTCTATGTTTTGACAGTTATTATATTATTGTAGCTGGTGTTCCTAGAAGAAGATAATGTGATTTTGGTAATCCGAGTTGTTGTGAATGTGCCTGTGGTGTTTATGGATGTTTCTAGATTGTGCTCTATTTGTGTTGCACATCCAAATTGATCATTGTGCTTGCGATCCATGATTTTCTCTTGCGTGTTAATGACCGACATGGTGATTGTAGCGTGTTGTGGATCTTAGAGGAATAATTTTTGAAGGTGTTTAGTGTTCAAGGATATTGTTTTGGGTCTCTACTATGTTGTGTCCAACTTTTGTTGATTTGCATTAATAATCTCTATTGTTTTGGGCCGACAGTTTGTATTAGTTTTATTATTTTGTGAAGCCGACATGTAACAATGTAATTCCTTGTTGCAGATATATATAAGCGATTGTTTATTCATTTGAATGTGCGTGAGAAAGAAGTGTGTGTGTGTGAATAATGTTCTAAATCTTTTGAAGGTAGAGCAAAGTGTGAAGATGAGTGAAGAAGACTGAAGAAGTGTTCATGTGCTTAACCAGAACTATAATCAAGCATTAGCAGATGCTACTTTCTTAGTTCAAAATCCGGATGGTTGTAATCTGAATGTTTTTGTAAGATAGTGAGTCTTCCTTTGTATTTGAGTAGTGAGATCTAGGCAATGTGCCAGAATGGATGTGCATTCCCCATTTATTCTTCTTATAATTTTAACAGGGTATAAACTTGTGGTCTGACCTCCACTGTGGTTTTTCCCCTAAAAATCTTGGTGTTATGTGTGTGTTTAGATGTGTTGTTGATTTATTCTTTCATGGTTATTAATCAGATTTGAGAATAGAGGTTAATAAACTAAATAAGTTCAAAATTATGTGACAACTGATTCACCCCCCTCTCAGTTGTTTGCCCTTGTGTTGCCAAGAAGGTCTTGGCTACTGTCACTTGTTTGAGTCTTTACTACAACCCATGAGAGTGACTACTCTCCTATTTTAAGCATTTAATATATAAAATTTGACAATAAAACGACATCAACTCGAGCTTCTGAGTCATATTCTAGTATATTTATAATATATTCAATAACTTCATAGTCATTATTATCTTTACATAGAACATTATATATTCAAATATAGGTTTTTGATTTTATATGTTTAAATCATGTATCCTTGTTCACATGGAATATAATATTTTGTCATTCATGATAATATTGACCTTTGAACATTATACAAGAATAACTATCTAATAATACTAACCATGCATCAACAAATTGGTTTAATACACTGTCCTCGATTGGACAACTTTCAATTAGAGAATAACTGTCCAATCTATTATTCCATCATTATCTATCAAGTTTATTGCATATAATTTTTCAGGAATAAATTCTATTATGAGGATGCATATAAACATGTTTTCAAATAACTGATTCTCACTGAGAGATTTCTATATACATAGAATAATATTATTATTTTTAACCTGTCTAGGATTCTAAGCTTTTTATTAAGTAAAATAATTATAAAACTCAAGTTCAAAGATCATTAAACTATCTTATTGTACTTTTCTACCTCTACAACAAGAATTGTGGTTAAATGAATTTATAATTCTCATGTTTTATTTATCTTCAAGAAAAATAGAAAAACTCTCTTCTTTAAATCACATAAATATTAAAACATATATATTTTTTCATAGGAAAATAAAAAAGAATGTACCTATGGAATTAAGGTAATTTCACACTTGTAAAATCTTTCAGATAGAACTAGCACAAATACCAATCAACTTATTTATCAACAACTTATCTCTTGAAACTCTTATTATAAAGACTCCTTACAAAGGAACAATGGAAGACTAAACTCTTGCCTCCATTGCCCTTCTATTACAATATAATCAAGACTCAACTCATATGCATAGCCTGTTCTTTAGAAAGAATAAACTCTAACTCTATTTCCTAGCATTTCCCTTCCCCAACTTCATAATGAGGATTCTTGAAATAAAGAAAACTTAGCTTCTTAAGAAGTCAACCTCTCCTATAGCCAATAGCAATTAATAAATAATTGCCTCCTCAAAAGAGGACACCCCTTTACCAATATGATGTTGCATTATCTCTATGGTTTGTAAATAAGAAATAATTGAAACGCTATTTAGTTTTGGCGCCACCAAAGAAACTAACTTACTCCCATCATGACTCATTATCCACATAATAAGCATTTAAAGATAGATAATGATTCAATAATCATTTGCCATGGTAAGCTAAAGATAACAAGATTAAAATCAGTTCAAATTGCCACCATCGTGGCTTCAATAATGTGCCCAAAAACGGTTTTTCATTGGTGCCTTAAATTTTTAAATATTGTGCTTATGATTAGGATAAGATTCTTGTAGACACCCAAAATTGTCCATGTCCTAACATTACCTAGTTGATACATGCCCTTGTAAAACATCTTGCAATATTTTACCCTAGGTCATTACATTATCCCACTTATCCCATTTATTCCACTTAATCACCTTCCTAATTAATTAAATAAATCCCATTCGTTTTAAAAATTCCCCTTCACATGTCTTAAAATAATTCAAATTAAATATTTGAATTAATCTCTCACTTATTACCACATTGCAACATGTGTCACATTACTATAACTCTTCACATGAAAAAAATAATTTAAATAATTTTATTATTTAAATTATGAGATTCTCACTCACATCCTATTTTTAGCCCCATTCATTTGTGCGTCATAGACATCTTTTCCTCCAAAATAAACAAAATAATCCCACTTATTCCCTCACATCCTAATTTTAGCCTCATGTCATAACCCACTTAATGTGTGTCATAAGCACTAAAATAAACTTTTAATCCTAGCCATACACATCACACATTTGACTTTTAACCTTGGCCATCGAATCAAATCAACCTTCTCCTCTAAATCTAGTCTCACACGAGCCATTTGGATCGAATCTTCTTCTAGTATCCTTACTTTTCCAAAATTACTTCAATCTTCTCACCTATCTATTTATCTTCTTCTATCATCTTTCATCTCAACGTTATGCTACAAAGTTGAGCAATCAACAATCAAACCTTCAAAATATTGCATTCTCATGCAGGTGGAGAAGAGCAATGGAGATGAATCAAATCTAGCTTGGAGATCGGTTTGCTTTGCTTTCTTGTTTTGATTTTCATGCTAATTTGTGCTCTATTGTGCTTGTTAGGGTTTCATTATATTTTATTTATGCATTTTCCATAAGATTACCCTAACTACAATTCCTTTTCAAATGGGTTGATTTTTTCTTACCATGGCTTAAGAAAGCCATTAAAAAGATATTTGAATAGCAGTTGAAAACAGTTCAAAGTTTCAATGATATCACCACAAAGTGGTGTTAAGGAAAAATGATGGCAATTGTTAAATCATGCAATTTCATTGGCTTTAATGCCATTTTATTATAACATCACCAAAGCCTTCAATGAATGATATTATGCCTTTCAATGCACATCAATAAAACTAATGTTATTTACAATTATTCATGCTTTTATAAGAATGTAATTATTAAATATTAAATGCATGCAATATCTATATATAATATATAGCTTATATATATGTATATATTTATTTATTTATTTTCATTACAATATATATACATATATGAATATATATAAATGTTGATGCACAAACATCATATATATACATATATGTATGTGTGTATATATGTATGTATAAATGTATATATACGTATATATATTGTAGTGTTATAAATTGTACACCCTTTTAGGAGATAATACAATTTTATGTTTATTTTGGACCTAATTTAGTGCCTTTTGCATTTATGGATTTTTAACACTCCTTAATCAGGTCCTAATCTCCTAAATTATGCATTCTATGGCATATTTTTGCAATTACGAATGAATTGCAACCAGGAAACAAATGCATTTATCTAATACCTTTCCCTCAATAGTTAAAATCCTAAAAAATAGGGAAAGGAAACTCACATATTAGGCATGAGTTTCCCCTATTTTGGCTCCAATTTTAAATATTTTAGTGTCAGTAATTTATTATTTCCAATTCAATTGTCCAAATTCGACTATTGGGATCTAATTTACTGGAAATTAGATTAGAGGCCTATAAATACCTAGTATTTTCACCATTTGAAACTAGAAAGCAAGAAAGATAATTTTGGAGAAAAGAAGAAGCAAGAGATCAATACATTTCATAAAATACATTTCAATTTACATGTTTTCAAGTGTATTTACAGATTTGATCAAGTCTTATTGCATGATTGAAGTTTTATGCCATAGAAGATCATGATGGATTCTAGGTTTGGGAGATGCATTTGGCCATTTCCTTCAACCTAATGACTTGTTTCCTAGTATTATCATCTTCAAGCTTCATCCAACTTATAGCCTAAAGAAAGGTATCATTATATTTTAGATTTCCTAAGGGTTCTTTGACTTTCTCTTAGGTAGATATTATCACTTTCATATAGGAATCCTTCTCTAACACACTTGAGTAGATTTTTATGCGTTTCAACTCATAACAACCTTAGATGCACCTAAGGTTAGGGCACGTACACTGTTATCAATCAATTTTATTGGCTATTGTGGAGGTAGAAATACCAAAATAGGGTTTGACTAAGGAAAACTCCTATATAACCACCCCCACCATCTATTTTATAGATTTATTGTAGGTTTAGATATGAATATAGATTTTGCAAGGTTGAAATCAGAGAGTAGACAAAACATCACAATTCCAAACTTTCATATCCAAAAAATGCCTACAAGGACACACACATCATGGGTGTTGTGCCCTCCAAAATTAGTTTACATTTTGTAGGGCAGGTTCACAAAACTCTATCTTTCTTAGATCTATTGTTCAAATTTTTGTTAAAATTTTCTAGTTATCAGAATCTTGCATTTTTATTCTATAACACAGTATAATAGGGTCATTTGGGGCAATTAAATTACAATCTATTTCCAATACTCAAAAGGATCAAATCCAGGTCTAATTTCCTTGTTGATTTGCATCCTAATGAAATCCTAGAAAAAGTTGGAATTGACCCTAGGTTTTGGACATTAATCTTAAGGTCTCTTATTTTCTATATTTAATTTTGGTGAAATCGATATTTTAACATCATGAAACTTCTAAAATTTGTAATACTTCACTCTAGATATAGGTTTTACATTGCATTATATTTTATTTCTCATTTAAGGTTTCATTTTTGCATTATAAAAACTCATAAAAATCCCAAAAAATTACATATCATATTGTATTATAGGTGGCAATATGATTTTTTTCAGTCATCTTAAATCATATTTACATTCATTTAAGGTCATTAAAGTCTGAAATTATTCATTGCATTCAAATTGCATACTTTCCTTTCAAAATAACATCAAATCATCATTCTAAAAAATTTGCATCTTGAAATTAGACAATTATTTCATATTAGATCTAAGAATTGCATTCATAATTGTCATTTAATGTTCAAAAATTAAAACATTGTTATAAATTTGCATTTTCAAGTCCATAATCATAAATTCAACAAAATCTAGAAAAATATTTACTGTCAGACATGTTTGCATATAGATATGGGAACCCTAAACAATAATAAAGACAATTAAACTTTGAATTTTCTACAACCCTATCTAGGACATAGGCACCTTGGGTGCCTGTATACTACTATTGTTGGCTCAGATTTAGCTCAGATCTTTGTTTTTTATCTCTGTCTATTTCTATTATTTGATTTTTTATTTGGATTTTTCAATTGCAAAAAGTATTATTAAATTTGAAAAGTAAGTGTTACTTTGCTTAGCTTATTACAAATTTGTGATTTTTTTTTCATTTCAATATTGAAAATTATTAGATCTATAGGACAATTGTTTACATTTTCTAAAAAAATGAATAATCTGGGTAAATTAGTTTCTATTTTGGAAAAGTTTTAAAACCTTAGGCTGTTATAGTATGTTGCAAACTTAAAATATTTAAAAAATAAACATAATTAATTCCAAATATGGGTTTCACACAATCACCTTTTGTCACTAGTGCCTCTAAAACTAAAATTTTAGATAGAGCCCTAGTTGGAAATTGGCACCCTAGGTGCCTCTGTCCTACTAAATCTACATCAAATTTCAAGTGCAGATTCATAATTGTTATCAATTTGTAAATCTAGGGTATGATTTTCAAATCATAATAGGTTTGTAAGTTTTAATTCACTAATAGTTTTCCTTAACACATAAACCTAGATTACAATTGAATTTTAATGATTGATCTTGGAGAAAGCATAGTCATCTGATCATGTCAAATCTCTTTCTACAAGTGCATTGCATACCTATCAAGATTTTTAATTATGATGACTTTGATATGTTACATGAAGCCCTTGAGGACTTTATCTCACCTAGATAATCCAACAAAGCTTGCAACATTATTACACAACAAATAAAAATCAATGTAATCACACCTCAACTTATCATTTATTGACTTACGTAAAAACCTCAAGTCCAAACCAAACCTATGATTATCATAGAACCGTCTCAAAACAAACCAAAACCTCAAGGTCATATAGATTATTATTTTTTAAATAACTTACTAGCAATCATATATCGCAATAGCCAAGTTATTGCACATTTTCTCATACATATAGTTCACAAGAAATAATAAACAACCAAGACAAACACAAGCCATTCCCTCATTGATACTACTCTCACAACCTGTTTTACATAGTGGAAATGATTATGATCTTGTGAAACAAATTTGTAACACTCCAGATAATATTTTCTTGTGGGACCTAATTCAAACATCCATCTACCTAGCATGACATGCTTCAAAGTGCTTTAAAAAAAAAAAATAGTCCCTCCTAGTGTGCAACCAAATGATGTAGCAACCTTAATTGAGGGTATGAATTCAATTAATGTGGATATTGTTTTCTATCCAAGTGAATTATCTCTTTTAGAAACACAAAAATAAAATTATTCTTTGATGATATTGATTGTTATTAACAAGGTTGGGATTAGGTGAACCCTTATTGATAATGGTTTGGGACTCAATGTTTATAGTGTAAATATTTTGGACAGATTTGGGGTGGATAAGACTAAAATTCAACTAGATAACTTGTCCATCCGTGGTTTTGATAATGTAGGGAAACAACCGCTTGGTGTGATAACATTAACTGTCAAAGTTGGTAAGGTTATATTAAAAAATCCTATCCATGTCATGCCCCATGATATTTCATATAATGTTATATTGGGTGGGTCGTGGATTCATGAAATGAATGGAGTGCATTCAACACTTCATTGTTTAATGAAATACACATACAACAACAAGGTTTACATGATAAAAGTTGATCCAAAATATGTTTTTTTTTACAAACTAAGAAAGGAATGAAACCCTCTGAGAACATTGACACCAAATACAAAAGTGGAACCTTTACAACTTGAAGATAAAGAGAAATGTTTTTCATTAGTACCAAATTTGTTGGAGGATGATTGTGGTTCATTAGAATTCACACCTAAATTCATGGGGGAATACAATATTATGCAATCAAAACCAGAGAAAGTGAAATAAAAGGAAGTTGTGGTGGTATCAACATAATATTTAATTGAAGCATCCAAGATACCATAATCAACAACTCCTAGTAACAAGAAAAACATGGATTACACATTTACTTATGATGAAAGTGATTATGGAAAACCACCCTCCTTGAAATAAATGGAAGCAACTTATGGAAGATGACACCAACTCTTGAAACAATTTGTCTATAATGGAAAAGTATGTGGAGTGAAAGAACAAAGCATTCATGTTCATATAGAGTTTAATACACAAGAAACGACAAGAGGTCTTGGTTATTTCCCTTCAAAAGAAAAAAAGAATCAAGGAGACCTTCACTTAATGTCAATTTTATCACACAACGTTCTCCCAAGACAACTTTAAACTTGGTGCATCCTGAAATGATAGACACTACATATGAGAATATTTCATTGGATGTCTTTCAAAATGATTAGTTTGTAGAAGAATTCTTGGTAATTAAAGACACTTTACCTAGAAATCATCATAATGGATGCATTTCCTATTGTTTGAATGTTTAAGTATACTTTGGGAAAGAAAATAAACTATGTGATGATGACCAAGATGAGTCCAAAACAATCCTTGATGTACCAAACTGTAATGCATTACTTGTTCGAGATACATTGGAAGTTACAATGGACCCGTCTAATGAAGAGAAGGTGATTCAAATTGAAAAATGTCTTTATGAGGAAGAACCAGAGGATCATACAATATTGCTACATGAATTTCCTAAAATATTTACTTGGACTTACTCTAATATATCGAGTACTGACCCTAAGATATCCATGTGTAACATTATTCTTGAAAAAGATGTTAAACCCGTGAGACAAAAGATACACAAGATGAATCCTAAGATAACTCTATTGGTTAAAGCTAAGATTGGGAATATCTTGCAAGTTGGTTTCATCCATACTATTGATTATTCACTATGGATATCTAATATTGTGGCAATGGTAAAACTTGATAGTCGCAATAGGATGTGTATGAATTTTCGTGATCTTAATAAAGCATATTTAAAGGATGATTTTCCCCTTCCTAATATTAACATGATAGTGGATTCAACTACAAAACATGCCATATAATCATTTATGGATGGTTTTTTAGGATATAATCAAATCTTCATTAACCCTCAAGATCAATATAAAATAACTTTTACTACACCTTGGGGAACATTTTTTGGGGTTTTTATGCCTTTTGGATTGATATTTTTTGGACAAACATATCAATGAGCTGTGACTTAAATATTTCATGATGTCATACACAACATTTTGGAAGACTATTTTGATGATATTTTCGCTAAGTCTATAACACATCAAGATCATGTCAAAATCCTTCATACTAATTTTTTTGAAAGAATCCATAAGTACAATATGAGATTGAATCCGAAGAAATGTGTCTTTGGTATTGATAGTGGAAAGTTGTTGGGATTTATAGTGTCACATAGAGGAATTGAGGTGGAACAAAGAATATTGATGCAATAATAAACATGCCACCTCCTAAGAACATTTCACAATTATGTAGCTTACAAGGAAAAAAATTAGCTATTAGCCATTTTGTGGCATCCTTGGCCGATCAGATTCTTCCCTTCACTTATCTCCTTAAGAAAGATTCAAAATTTAAATAGAATGAAAATTTTCATAAAGCATTTCAAGACTTGAAATAATACTTAGCCAATCCTATTGTTTTATAACTAGCGGTTCAAGGAAAAACTTTTATCCTATATATCAGCTTCAAATTGTGCCCTTGTGGAACTATTAGAGCATCAAGATGAGAATGGTAAAGAAAATAATGTGTACTACATTAGTCAAAAATTAATTAATTATTAAACTCATTACACAACTAGAGAAAAATAATGTGTGGCTCTCATCTTCACTACTAATAAGTTGAGACACTATTTATTAAACACTGAGGTGCAAGTTATCAAAAAAATTGAACCTTTAAAACACCTTTTTTCTAAAATGGATTTGTCAAGACCCTTACCTAAATTGGTTATGTTTTTAACTGAGTTTGAACTTAAATTCATTTCTTAAAAAGAAATCAAAGAACAAGTGTTGTCTAACCATTTAGCTAAGGCCCCTTCACCATTAGCATTACCAAATCAAGATCCTTTTCCCAATGAAAGTGTGTTGAAAATCGATAATAATGACACATGGGAGTTATACTTTGATGGCTCTAAATATCAAAATGGATTTGGTGCTAAGGTCATATAAATTCCTTTATCCTATCATTTAAATTTCCTATGTACAAACAACATCATTGAGTATGAGGCTCTTATCATAAGATTACATGAATGCTTGCCCTTAGGTGTTCAAAACATTTGTATATTTAGAAATTTTCAACTAATCATCAAATAAATTTATTGGTCCTATCAAGAAAAACATGATAAGTTATATAAGTATAAAGATCTCACATTAACAATATTTGAGCATTTCAAATCATACACTATTGAAAATGTTCCACAAAAGGATAATCGACATGCAGATGCAATGAGAAGTTGCTTCTCTTGTGTCTCTCAATTATACTTCCTCATAATTCATATTTATTATTCACACTCTCATCGATCCATCAAAAAATAAAAATACAAAAGAGATAGTGGTTGCTAATATTGAAGTTTCCAATGAGTGGTACGTGTCAACTTTTTAATTATTTAAAGGATGTCATATTTCCTGAACCAACCACTAAGAACACTTGTGACATTTCTTGACATAATCAAAATAATCTTGTTCCATGTTTTTTCAATAATTTTTGGCCCCTACACAAACTTATCTGGCATTGAATCACTTCTTGAGAAGACAAAGTATTCAATTAGCCATTCTAGGCCATCTCAACCTACATTAACCTAAACGAGTGTTAAAGTACAAGTGAGGAAAAACAATTATTTGAGTTATCAATTATCACTACCCAACCCCTAAAAGCTTAGAGTTTAGTTATCACTGATTAATCTACTTTCATAAGGTTACCCATGCAACCTCTTCAAGGTCTCGACCCCTAATGAAAGCCACTCCTAATAGGTACAACTCAATGACTAGGAATGACCACATAGCAAAAAATCATGAAAAACATCCTTCCACATAGACTCATAAATGATCTGAAGGATACCATAACATTTCAAATTCCAATCTATAAAAGAAAACTACCCAACATGCATGGCTAAGTCATGGCCAAATCATACAATGACGATGATAAACAACATCCGAACTTAATTAAAATAGACAAACCACCAACTTATGCCTCTAGAAGGTTTTATCAAGAAAATGACATCAATAAGATTAAATATCCATTAAACCAAGTTTCCAACATATTCATAATCTTTAAATACATTTTAACTATATTGTTCAATCATAGAAAAGCTTGATAATTAAAATCCAAGTCATATATTTATCTCTCTTTTCCTCGTATTTTACCATTCATTTAATTTCAATATAAAAGACTCACTCATTATGTTATGAACTCATCATTCAAGAACATAGTAATTTTTGACTATGCAAACAAATGTTAAGATTATAGCTTATAATAAATGATGTTAAGCAATAAATCACATTAATTTTAAAGGACATATATTCACCACATAATACAGCCTATTCTTCAACTTTACGTTTACCTATTTATATGTTCTATTAATTTGAATTCTAAAACATTATATAAAAACAATAATTGTCATAAACTTAACAAGAACAAATAATACAAATATAAAATTCCTAAATACTCATTATTTTCTTTGACAATAATCAAATAATTCTCAAGATTAATTTCAATGCTGACGATACCCACATCACATATGAATTACACATTATTTTCTAACATATTGATAATCATTTCCGTAAAGAACTACCTAAACATACTTGTAGAATCAAAAATACAAGAAGTATGTAAACCATACATGCTATCAACCGCACGCGACTGAAGTAATAAATCAGTTGATATATATCTAAATAACATCAGCGTGCATGCGTTATTCTTTTTTTTAAACATAATCATTTATTAACTAAAATACAACAACCACTCGGGTAAGACCACCAGATGCACAAAACAAACAGAAACGACGTCAATTACTAGGAAGCACTGATTTACACAAGATTCAATAACCCTAAGCAACCAATAGTATAAGTGATTATTCTCAAGACGTCGACAGAACGAAGACCTACTACAGGCGTTTCAACACGCGAGACAAAAGATCAATAACCAAACGCAACCACAAATTAAGGTGAATACAGTCTGGAAAAAGCGTAACTCTAAAGAACCAGATGATATAGACAAATTATTCTATGTATAGAAAAAATGGCGTCGGCCTATGTCCTCCAACCTAACAAGTAAAGAAACCGAAATACAAATATAAAAAGACAAAGAAACCAACCTGCATGCAGTGTTTAAGGATGAAAAGACAACAAAAGGAATATGAATGGATGGCGCACCGGGTAGTTGCACCAACAAAGAGAAAGTTCAGACCGGCCAAACAACACATGCAACACAAAATAATGAAGAAAAAAAACAATCCTGAAGCGCGTAAGAGAAAGCAATTCAAAAGGCCAAATAGCGAATCAAGCATTTGGTAAGCAACCGACCCACAAAAATACATTAGCCGATGACTTTCACAGTCCATGCATGTATTAAACATACGTAAAAACAACTTAAACTCCATGCATTTAAAACAAAAGAAAGCAGAAATAAGACTCGCATCGAAAACTCGTATACAAGGCTGAGGGAATAAGTTTGATTCTAATGAAAGAAAAATTCCAGCTTAAACAGATTATCAGATTGCATGCAACAATAAAGCCAGGCGTTGTAAGCTGGAAGAAACACGAAAACTCAAGACAAACGACGGTGGAGAGCTCACAACTAAAAAAAGAAACAGTTTAAATCCAAATATTGACAAACTTGGAATAGGTGTCGACTTTAAGAGGGAGATTTCAAACTCCAGATTTAGATTTGCTAGGTTTTCCTTTTAACTTTGAAGTCTCATTCTAATTGTTTCATTGTTGCATGTGCAGGTTGGGCTGGGTGTATTTCTCTACAAGCTACCATAAATGTTTTTCCACTCTTTTTCCCAAAACAAATAAAGATTCAAACATAGTTTTCAAAAAAAATCATTTAAGAATATACAAGACAAAAGAGGAAAACATGATTTATTAACCCGAATCCAATGAAGATACATGCCAGAACCTGCAATTCCTTCTTTCCCAAAAGTACCGATTCCTTTGAAAACTACTGTACACAAACCCCTTAAACCTGGAAATACAGAGAAGATATTTTTCCAAAATCTTCCGTGAAATTTTTCTTCCCAGAACTCCAAAAAAATCAATTTTTCTGTAAACTTAAATGATTGTCAAGCAAGCATTCAAAATTGATCAATCAGTTCTAACTAATGAATCTCTAAGATATTATCTTCTTGTTGGAAGATAAATTAATTATGGTCAGCATAGACCAATTGGCTAGACTTTCCTGCACAGATTTCAGTCACCGTCCTCCAATCCAGAACCATCTAGAAATATCCACGATGGACCATGTGCTAAATATTATTCCCACGTTGAATCCTATTTCAACTGCCTTTATTAAATTTCCCACTTAACAGAGAGGCTACAGTATGTAAGCAACTTAATGCAAATATGGCTAGAAACGGAACCCCCGGGCTTGTGTTTTGTAGAGCTCAATTCAGAGTTTTACTCTGTTTTGTTCTTCTCCTCTGCTCCTTGTTTTCTTAATGGTATCAGAGCCGATGGTAAAAGATCTTGAATATGTGGTAGGCAGAAGATTCTCAAAGAAGCTGTAGTTGTTTTTTTGTTGAAGAGTCAGTCACAGTTGTTTTGAAAACAACGAATCCTCATCGAAGTCTGATCTGAGCCAGCTGCCACCTCAGGAAATGAATCGCAGCCTGGGAAGGATGAGGTTGGATCGAAGGTTTGAACATATTGAAGGAAGTTGCTGTTGTTTTTGAAGACAAATTTTAGCCGCTGCGTGAAGGAATATGAAAGTTTTTAGAGAAAACACATCGAAGTTTGAACAAAGGAAGTTGCTACTATTTTTGAAGACTGTATTACTGAAGATAAAGGAAGAGTTGCTGCATCACTGTAGATCCATTGTCTAAGGCATTGAAGTGCCAAGAAGAAGCCGCTAAGAAGGACCTCCCAAGTCTGAGTACGAGGAAGCCACCGTGCAAGGAGATTGCAGCCAGAGAAGAAAAGGTTGTTGTAAAGCTATAGATCTGTTGTTAAGAGTCTGAAGTTGCTATTTAAAAAGTGGAGATCTGTCTGTTGTTCAGATCACCCAGCCTGCAAATGAAGTATTTAAATTTGATTGCAGTCGTAGACAGTCAGCTGTGCAAGAGTGTACAAAATGCCTAGAAAATCTTTGCACTCTGTAGAGTTAGATTTGAGCTTTAGTATAGATTTGTTTGTTGTATGCATAGTGTCAGTTGTGAGGCCTACGAACTGGGAAGTCGTTTTCAAAAAGAAATAATTAAAACTATATGTGCTTTGTTGTGTGAACATAGATGTCTAAGTTGTTTTAAATAAAGAGAGAATTTGTCTGTCTAAATGTGAAGGCTAAGTTGATGTCAAAAGTGGTCATGTAGATTGTTGGATCAATATCCCTTCCAAGAGTGATGTTTTTATCTCATTGATAGTTTTTGGGTGGCTGTTGAAAAAAAGCCAGTCCCAAATGATGTGCAATCATGAAATCAAGAAAGTTTTTGTTCTTAGTGGGTTATGTATTTATTGGGCAAATGCTTAAGTGTGAGGTCACCTTTGTTAAAAGGCAAAACCAAAGTATGTATTGTACTTGATTTGATGTAAGGGGTGCATGATCGGTTGTACCCGACACCCCCGATGTTTTTGGTTTAACATATTGATGAACCACATTTCTTTTTATATGGACTCAATAATCAATTTTGATGCAAGTACAAAAGGAGAAAATCCCAGAGTGAAGATGGTTTCGCTGTGATGATGATTTGTGGAGTCATGTGTGTGCTCGGTTTGTGGTAATCCAAAACCTGTGTGCTCGGTTTGTGGTTAGCCGGAACCACTTGAGTGTGAAGTTTGTGGTGATCTTGAAACTACTTGTGTGTGAGGTTTGTGGAGTTCGTGGTGAGCGTAAACTACTTTAGAATTGCATCGGTTAGGGGTAAGCCGTAAAACCCAAAGTGATTATGATGAGGGGAAGCAATATGAAAAATTTCATCAATAATTGTAAATGGGTACCTAACAAGGTTTTAGACCAGGACCCATCTTTTCTAAATTATGGGGGGATGTTGGAAGATAAATTAATTATGGTCAGCATAGACCAACCGGCCAGACTTTCCTACACAGATTTTAGTCACCGTCCTCCAATCCAGAACCATCTAGAATCCTATTTCAACTGCCTCTATTAAATTTCCTAGCTAACCCAGAGGCTACAGTATGTAAGCAACTTAATCCAAATATGACTATAAATGGAACCCCCGGGCCTGTGTTTTGTAGAGCTCAATTCAGAGTTTTACTCTGTTTTGTTCTTCTCCTCTGCTCCTTGTTTTCTTTCACTTTTAACTCAAAATCAAGTTTTCTAATATTTATTTATAACTTGTTGAAAACAAACTCTTTTAGAGTATCTACTTTTCACATAAATCTTGTTTGCACAATCAATTCAACAATTACATTTAAATAAATACCTCTTTATAAAATTAACATTTACTTTTAAAAATAAATAACTTATTCAATCTAATTAGTAAATCAAACCATACATAAATATTTTAATCTTATATTTAAATAAAAAATACATTAAAGTCAAATAATTTAACCAACAAGCCATTTAACTAAATTAATTAATTCCCATATGAATCAACACAAACAAGATCAACAAAATGAGACTAGACAACAAACAACAACGGTGACAACATAAAATCGTTCAATGAAGAACAATGGCTCATGACAGACGACCGAACACTATCTCCCATCAAAAAATTCTATTGGGCCTTGGAACGCTCGGACCTAACAAAGAAAGTGGAGTTGATGCTTGTACCTGCAAGCTGCATCAAACTTCTATGTCAACCATAACCTCATATATATCAAAAAACATACAGTGAAGAAGAGTCGTAGCATAGCAGAGTACTCACAAGTGAGTAATGATACACTGTATCCTTCACCTAAAATGACATGAAACATTACATCAAACATCAATTTCAACATAATAACATCATAAACATTCAAAAATTGCATATACCGTGCAATACGCACATAACCATAATAATGTCATCATATGAAAATAACAAGATGTTCATAAAGTCAAGTATATCATCTACTGAGTGTAGAAACTAACATAACATCCATGACATAGTGCAACAATGTAATATAGTCTCAAAAGAAACTAAATTACCAACTACCAATCCAAAGCAACTGAAACAATAATGTCATCTGGAGGGTCACTATATCCTCCCCCCTAGGGTGAGGCTTACTCTTGGAAGCCTGCAAATAAGTAGGGATAAAGTTACCTCATGCGTGTTGCATCCTTAAGTAGTTGAAGCCTCGTCACTAGGATCCCACTGGACCCTCACTTGATCAATGCGTCAACCCTTGAGGGCGAGCCTCCTGTGTTGAAGAATGCCCATGAGCTCTAAAGCCAGCCACTCGTCCTCAACCTGTAAAGCATTCCAATCGAGCACATGTGAAATATCAGGATGATAAGGCCTAAGAATAGATACATGGAATACAACATGAATGTGTGACAAGCTGGGTGGTAAAGCAAGTCAATAAGCTACTGGACCGATTCTCTCTAGAATCTCGAACGATCCAATGAATCGAGGCACGAGCTTAGAGCCTTTTCTGTAATGGATCAAAATCTTCTACGGATGCACCTGAAGAAACACTCTATCACCAATAGAAAATTGGCGATCTACATGATGAGCACCGACGTACTTCTTTTGTTTGTCATGTGTCGCAACCAAATTCTCTCTAACACGATCAACCTGTTGCTCCATATCTTGTAGCATGTCAGGTCCAAGAAGCACTCTATCCTCAAGTCTATCCCAACTCAATGGAGTCTGACATGGGCATACATACAATGCCTAAAAAGGAGGCATACCTATGGAACTATGATACCCATTATTATAAGCGAACTCCACCAAGTAGAGATATTCTTCCCATTGCAACTGTTGATCCATGACATACATCCTAAGCATATCCTCAAGAACCCGATTAACCCTCTCAGTCTGTCTGTTAGTCTTGGGGTGATAAGTTGAACTGAAGTTCAACTGTGTACCTAAAGCATGATGTAGAGATGTCTATAAAGCTGATGTGAAAACAAGATCTCTATCTGATATGATTTTGCATGGGATTTTGTGCAAATGAACAATGTCCTCCATAAAGATTTTTTCCATGGATGAGGTATTATATGATGAACAAACCGAAGAGAAATGTGCTACCTTAGTCAATCTATCCACAATAACCATGATGGAATCATGTCGACAAGATGACATAACCAGCCCAACAATAAAATCAACCAATATGATGTCCCACTTCCATTCATGAACAAGATGAGGCTGTAACAATCCTGTGAGATTTTGTTGCTCGACCTTAACCCTCTAGCACTCAAGAAATCTCGCAACAAAATTGACAATGTCTCGCTTCATCCCAGGCCAAAAGTACAACTGTTGAAGATCTGCATGCATCTTCTTGACACCAGAATGAGATGAGTATGGTGCTCGATGTGCCTCTAACAAAATTGAGGTACGAAGACCATTTATAAGTGGCACATAAATGCGCCCCAAATGTCACAATAAACCATTATACTCGAGTGTATAACTTGCAAACCTACCCTCCAAGGGTCTATCTGATCCCAACTCTACCTTCACCTCTTGATATAATTTGTTTGTAGGAAGTGCTGCTAAGATCAATGTCCTCCATAAAGATTTTTTCCATGGATGAGGTATTATATGATGAACAAACCGAAGAGAAATGTGCTACCTTAGTCAATCTATCCACAATAACCATGATGGAATCATGTCGACAAGATGACATAACCAGCCCAACAATAAAATCAACCAATATGATGTCCCACTTCCATTCATGAACAAGATGAGGCTGTAACAATCCTGTGAGATTTTGTTGCTCGACCTTAACCCTCTAGCACTCAAGAAATCTCGCAACAAAATTGACAATGTCTCGCTTCATCCCAGGCCAAAAGTACAACTGTTGAAGATCTGCATGCATCTTCTTGACACCAGAATGAGATGAGTATGGTGCTCGATGTGCCTCTAACAAAATTGAGGTACGAAGACCATCTATAAGTGGCACATAAATGCGCCCCAAATGTCACAATAAACCATTATACTCGAGTGTATAACTTGCAAACCTACCCTCCAAGGGTCTATCTGATCCCAACTCTACCTTCACCTCTTGATATAATTTGTTTGTAGGAAGTGCTGCTAAGATCAATGTCCTCCATAAAGATTTTTTCCATGGATGAGGTATTATATGATGAACAAACCGAAGAGAAATGTGCTACCTTAGTCAATCTATCCACAATAATCATGATGGAATCATGTCGACAAGATGACATAACCAGCCCAACAATAAAATCAACCAATATGATGTCCCACTTCCATTCATGAACAAGATGAGGCTGTAACAATCCTGTGAGATTTTGTTGCTCGACCTTAACCCTCTAGCACTCAAGAAATCTCGCAACAAAATTGACAATGTCTCGCTTCATCCCAGGCCAAAAGTACAACTGTTGAAGATCTGCATGCATCTTCTTGACACCAGAATGAGATGAGTATGGTGCTCGATGTGCCTCTAACAAAATTGAGGTACGAAGACCATCTATAAGTGGCACATAAATGCGCCCCAAATGTCACAATAAACCATTATACTCGAGTGTATAACTTGCAAACCTACCCTCCAAGGGTCTATCTGATCCCAACTCTACCTTCACCTCTTGATATAATTTGTTTGTAGGAAGTGCTGCTAAGATCTGACTCCTCAAACCAACTCCTAGAGTCATGGAAAATATCTCATGTCTTCGCCAACTAAGAAATAAATTCATAAAATATTTGAATTTAGATGCAAAAGAAACTATTAAGATACTGCAAGACATTATTGGTACAAGTTTGAAAACAGTTCAATTTGTACTTCTTGAAATACGTAAAAGAATAAAAGATGAATTACATAGGTTTGCGCTTTTCAATAAAGCATTAGAAAATCAACAAATGTCTAGGTTGCTTTCTAAAACTTCTTCGGAAGATAGGGGGAATGACAAGTTTTCTATCATTTCTATGGAATTCGACAAAATGGCACTTAAATTTCAAAAATTCCTAATTTTGGAATTGCTAATAAAATTAAATAAACAATGAGCCCACTCAGAAGAACAACTACTTTCACAAGATAATTTCTTGAAAGTAGTGGCGGTAAACTTAGTCAAACTAGAACTTTATTTTCCGGAAGAAAAAAGAAAAACAAGAAAAATAAAAAAAATTTTCCTTTTTATCCTAGAAATGATCCAGAGACAGATTACTTTTTATGGCTGCGAAAACATATGGCGATCTGTTTGATGGAAAGATATCTGGTCTTTAAAAACTTTAAATATTGGTTTAAAAATCGTTGTTGTGGTTTACTCAAAGGAGAACAATCTTCTCGTTTTGGTTCTGATATTCTAGTAGAATACGTGAAAAAACAAGATCGCTACCAGTGTTATAATATGATGGATCAGATCATACAGGATGATCTAGTCTCTTGTCCAAATAGTGTGGAGTTATTTCACCAAATAGAGAATCTCTACCTTCATCACAAGAAGAATGAAAAATATTGTGACGACAATTTCTTGTCATATATTGAAGATACTAAGAGTATTTATTTCTATTTACTAGAGATAATGAAAGAGTTTTCTACATTAGCACTACATAGAAAAGAAAAAAATTGTAAGAAAAAAGAGACTTATATAGAAGATACTGAAGATATTGAAGATACTGAGGATATTGAGGATATTGACGAAGAATTTCCTTTAAGTTATGACTCTTTAACTAAAGAAGATGCCATTCGTTCAATGAGAAATAAAAAATAAAATCGAAAATTCTAGCGGCTAAAGCTGAAGCAACTACTTTTGAAATAATAGAAATAAAAATAACGACTGGAGTGGGGGAGTTAGAGTCGAAAAGAGGAATTCTTCCTCTTTTCTCTCATTCAGAACCGTGCATGAGACTTTCTTCTCGCACAGCTCCTAAGTGATAAAAAAGATTAGCATAATCGTTTGATTCTCTCTTTTGTTTATTACCTTCCTCGTGTATGTATAAGATTGAATCTATTCAATTGATAGAAAGAATCATTAATCCTTAACTTTTCGAGGAATCCTTACTCAATGATTATTAAGGTAAACCATTTTTTTTTCTTATTTTTAAAATTCAATTATGAAAGAGTTAAAAAGAAAAAAGAAAACCATCTGATTTAATTCGTTCTGAATAGTCATGAGATGTTCATCTTAGGGTAATCTTTTTGTCGACGGATGCCTTTTTTTTTAACTCGTAGTTTTTGAAGAATGAAAACTTACTATGTAGCATCTACGTTAAGAATAAAAAGATTGTACACGTCATTAATCTGATCCTTTGTAAAAACTACCCGTAATAACTAACTTGTAAAAGTTATTTGTTTATTCAATTAAATAATTTAGTTTGTTTCTTACTTTGCTTTACCTTAATTCAATTCAATTTTTGGTAAAAGTGATGTCTTAGTCCAAGTGGGAATAACAGTCTTTTCTTCCACATGTCTATAGAGTTTTTATAAATAGAAACATCTCTAAAAAAGAGATTTAGAAATGTAATAATTTGTAAAACGAATCGCACTCCTTCATATACATCGGGGGTCCATTGGTGAAAAGGAACTAGAGAAAGCTTGAATGCAATTCCTACCATTATAGATAGGAGTGCAATCCAAATTCCTGGAGAGTTATACATTTGTGTATTGATAAGACCATTGGCTATTTCTTGAAGTTCAATCTCTCCTCCAGATATACCATATAGCCAAGAAAGACCATAAACAAGAATGGAAGAACTTGTTCCACCCATAAGTAAATATTTCATAATAGCCTCATTAGACCGTACATCTCTTTTGGTATATCCAGATAATAGGTAAGAACATAGACTTAAACATTCTAAAGCTACGAAGATAGTTGCTAAATCATTAGCACCACATAAAAACATTCCTCCTAGAGTAGCTGTTAATATGAATAACAAAAACTCTGTTACAGCCATTTCTGTACATTGAATGTATTCCACGGATAGAGGAATACATAAAGTGGAACATAATAAAATGAGAAACCGAAATATTTTATTAAAATTGTTTGTTTGGAAATTACCAAAAAAATTGATCGTAGGTTCTTCTCTCCATTGAAATAACAGAACCGCTATACTTAGCACTAAACTTGTTAAAGAGATGAAATAGAACCAAGTTGTCTTTTTCTTATCAGAAATGAAATTGATAACTAGAAGAAGAAATAGGCCGGTAATCAAGATACATTCTAGAAAAATGGAACTTCCATAGAAGAGAATCAAATGAAATTCTTTCATAAAAATGATCTAAAGCTATTAATTGAAAACGAATTTTTCATTTTGGCCGGATCATGATTTAGTAACTTCAATTAATCTTCGAAAAACATTTTCTTCCATTTACATTTATAATAAACCTAATGAATAAGATTGAATATTGATAATCTCCTTATTATCATTTATCTATGATTTATTTTTCATTCTTCTTTTCCTTTCGTTTTCGTTCCAATAAAATTTGTATCAATTTTGATAAAGTAAGTTTTCTTTTGTTGCTCAGAATGGAATAGATCTATGGATTTATTTATAGAGTTAGTGGGTTAATGATAATGTGCAAAAGCTTTATTGGATTCTACCATTTTATGAATCTCTTCCTTCTTGCGTATAGCATTGCCTTTCTCTCTAGCACCATCCATTATTTCGTAACTCAATTTGAAATGCATATTTCGACCAGAACGTTTTCGGGATGACTCTAATAACCAATGAATAGCAAGTATTTTTCCTTCTTTATTTTTTATTTCAATGGGAACTTGATAAGTCGATCCACTTACACATCTTGATTTTACTATCAATTTGGGAGTTAATTTGTGTATTGCTTGACGTAGAACAATTAGTGGATTTTTCTCTGTTTTTTGTTGAATCTTTTTTAGAGATTGATAAAAAATTCGATAAGCTAATGATTTTTTTCCGTGTTTAAGAATAGGATTAACGATCATGTTAACTAATCGATTATGATAAATCAGATCAAATTTATCAATTTTCTTTTCTACAATACTTTGGCATGACATGAGTGTGAAAAAGGTTCATAAATTGATTTCATAAAGACTAATAATTACTTATTTCAGCTTTTTAACTCCATATTGTAGGGTGGATCTCTAAAGGTATCAAAGATCTCCCTCCAAACTGTACATATGACTTTCATCGAATACGGCTTTCCACACGATTCTATCTGCATATATAAGATATAATTCTTATGCATAAAATTATGTTTACTCATTCTCAATTGAGTATCCATTTCCTTTCTTTTGCTATGATTAGAAATCTTGTATTTTCTATATCTATACGATTAAGTCCTTAGGTTTTTAAAAGAGTGTAAAAAAAAGGAGAAGGTGTTTTAAATTAATGCTATTTGAATTGAACCTGTTCCGAAAAGGTCAAGACATTTCAAATTTTATGTTAACACACACTAAGTAAGGGAAAACTTATGAAATGAATTCAATATTAAACCTTAGACATATAATATCCTTACAAATTAATACGATCGTTTGTTTTAGCCTGCTCTAGTCCCCTTACAAAACGTTCGTTATTGGGTTAGCCATATACTTTACATGTTTTTAGCAATTGACATGGCATCATCATAAAATGATACAAATCTTAGATAAGAATATACAACGCACTAGAATGCCCTTGTTTACGATTTTTTACTGAGACAGCATCTAAGACTCCTCAAATTATGTGATATTTAACACCGGGCAAATCTTTAACTCTTCCACCTCTTACTAATACTATAGAAAGTTCTTGTAAATTATGGTCAATACCAGGTATATAAGCAGTGATTTCATATTTAGAGGTTAATCGTACTCTGGCAACTTTGCGTAAGGCAGAGTTTGGTTTTTTAGGGGTGATAGTGGAAAAGTTAACAGATAAGTTACCTTTACTGCCACTATACAAAACCGTACATGAGAATTTCACCTCATACGGCTTCTCGTTCAATTCTTTTGAAGTAGGACATTTTTGTTTTTTGAGTATTCCCTTTCTTCATTATGAAAACTTGATTAGATAGTTTTCATGTTTTAACATGAATGATTATATATATATATATATATATTCCATTTTTTATAACAAAAAAACTATGCGACTCCTTCGGGATTCATTTTTCTTTCTCTATTAAAAAGAATAAGAATGACAACCTTTTTTTTATCCATTATTGTTAATATGCTCATTTTTTATTTATATCTCGAAATATCTTTTTTTTTTTTTGAATCACAAATTCAATTCAAAATTGACGGGTTAATGTGAGCTTATCCATGTAGTTATCCATTATTTAAACTAGGAATCGATTTGATAAAATATTTTGACTTTCGTGCTTTGGTTTGGGTGGCATGGTTTGGCTACTCAGGATTATTTCGATGGCCTATGATAAAATGTATCAATAGAATATATTCTTCGTTCCGAGTGGCTGTGCCCGCCAATCGGCAATATAAATTGAAAAAGTCTAGGGAAAAATAGTTCTTTTTTTAGTTAGTTAATTACTTCACTATGCTACTGGCTCAATTTTTTATTTTTGACTGAATTGCTAATATCAGTCATCTTGTTTATTTGGATCGAGAGAAAAGTGATAACTCAATAAGAAAAAGATTGTACTACGCTAGAAGATGGTTCCACTTGTTTAAACTCGACAATCAACATGAAGGCAATTTAATTCCATTATGTCGATCCAAATAGAATAAGTCTATCCAGAATATAAAAAACTCTTTACCTACTAGGTTACATAGTTTAGTTACAAATTTTCTTTAAATAAAAGGTCAATCTGAAATGCCATGTCATATCTGGCATATACTTCTCCTCTAATTCCATTCTTTTTTCTTTTTTTTGACGAGGTTTTGAAAGAGTATGAAAGCAAGATAGAATTTCTAGAGAATAATGATAGAGTTTCGTGGAGTTTCTCGATTCTTTGGGAAGTTCTTACAATTTTCCTTCTAGATGAGGATAGGAAAGGGATATAACTCAGTGGTAGAGTGTCACCTTGATGTGGTGAAAGTCATCAGTTCAAAACTGATTATCCCTAAACCTAATGTGAGTTCTTCTCTTTTTATTTATGTTCGCTCGTTTTTATATCGTGAAAAAAAGAGGCTAGGGGGTTTACATTTATAATAATATTAGTTGAAATGTCATTTCATACCCACCATAAAAGATAAAGTCTAACGTGTCATTAGAAGGTTGATACGTATCAACCTTTCAATGAACATTCTATCCTATAATGGAGGACAAAAACTCATAATTTCTCACATTGTTAGATAATATTAAAATATATACATGTATATTTAACAATAATAATGGGTATATGGTTTGAACTAAACAATACAAATGACCAAAAAAAATTTCAATGTCTTTCTTTGCTATTACTGTATGATCTTATAACGTTAGTAGTTTCTAATAAGCAAAGTTGTTCTTACTTAAAAAGAAAAAGCTTATAAAAGAATAAAGAATGGCTCAATAACAATGACAATTTTATCTTTTGTCATAAAAATATTTTTCTCCTGAATAACAATAGCAACAATCTTTTCTCAAATATCTAAATACAATAAAATAACAAAAGTAGTCTATATAGATAGATTTACATAGATGGCAAAGTAGTATTTGTAGATTCTATAGATGACAAAGTAGTATATATAGATTATATACATGACTTAATAGAATCTATATATATATATATATATCTATTAAATAGAGCACTTAATATTATATAGATGATAGATAATTCGTGGATCAACTTCATCCACAAAGAAGGGAGCTATAAGTAATAAGTAATGAAACTCTTAATTTCATTGAGAGTTTGATCTTGGCTCAGGATGAAGGCTGGCGGCATGCTTAACACATGCAAGTCGGATGAGAAGTGGTGTTTCTAGTGGAGAACGAATGAGTAATGCGTAAGAACCTGCCCTTGGGAGGGAAACAACAGCTGGAAACGATTGCTAATACCCCATAGTAGTTAGTACCTTTACAAGGTAGGCTGAGGAGCAAAAGGGAGGAATCCACCCAAGGAGGGGCTCACGTCTGATTAGCTAGTTGGTGAGGTAATGGCTTACCAAGGCTCCGATCAGTAGTTGGTCTGAGAGGATGATCAGCCACACTGGGACTGAGACACGACCCAGACTCCTACGGGAGGCAGCAGTGAGGAATTTTCCACAATGGGCGAATGCCTGACGGAGCAATGCCACGTGAAGGAAGAAGGCTCACGGGTCGTAAACTTCTTTTCTCAGAGAAGAATAAATGATGGTATCTGAGGAATAAGCATCGGCTAACTCTGTGCCAGCAGCCGCGGTAAAACAGAGGATGCAAGCGTTATCCAAAATTATTGGGCATAAAGTGTCTGTAGGTGGCTTTTCAAGCCCGTTGTCAAATCCTAGGGCTCAACCCTGGACAGGCGGTGGAAACTACCAAGCTAGAGTACGGTAGAGGCAGAGGGAATTTCCGGTGGAGCGGTGAAATGCGTTGAGATCGGGAAGAACACCAAAAGGCGAAAGCACTCTGCTGGGCCATCATTGACACTCAGAGACGAAAGCTAGGGGAGCAAATGGGATTAGATTTTGTAGTCCTAGCCGTAAACGATGGATACTAAGTGTTGTGCATATTGACCCGTATAGTGTTGTAGCTAATGCGTTAAGTATCCCACCTGGGAAGTACGTTCGCAAGAATGAAACTCAAAGGAATTGACAGGGGCCCACACAAGTGGTGGAGCATGTGGTTTAATTCGATGCAAAGCGAAGAACCTTACCAGGGATTGACATGCTGCGAATCCTTTTGAAAAAGAGGAGTGCCTTCCGGAACACGGACATAGGTGGTGCATGGCTATCGTCAGTTCTTGCTACAAGGTGTTGGGTTAAGTCCCGCAACGAGCGCAACCCTTGTGTTTAGTTGCCATAGAGTTTGGAACCCTGAACAGACTATCAGTGTTAAGCCAGAGGAAGGTGAGGATGATGTCAAGTCATCATGCCCCTTAAACCCTGGGTGACACACGTGCTACAATGGTCGGGACAAAGAGTTGCGACCCCGCGAGGGCAAGCTAACCTCAAAAACCTAGCCTCAATTCGGATTGTAGGCTGCAACTCGCCTGCATGAAGTAGTAATTGCTAGTAATCTTCGGTCAGCCATACGGCAGTGAATTCGTTCTCGGGCCTTGTACACACCGCCCATCACACCAGGGAAGTGTGCCATGCTCGAAGTCATTATCTTAACCGCAAGGAGGGAGATGCCCAAGGCACGGCTAGTGACTGGAGTGAATTCGTAACAAGGTAGCCGTACTAGAAGGTGCGGCTGGATTACCTCCTTTTTAGGGAGAGCTAATGCTTGTTGAGCTCATACACTGTTATGCTCGTGAAAGAGAGCGAGTGACATGAGGATGCATCTGCAAGAGACAGAGTCTTTTGTCATTTATCGACAGTGAAGTTCGTTACTAGATAGTGACGTAAGTAAGAGTGAAGTTCATAAGTCAGCTCATTGTCCCAAGTTGAGACAAGTGGATAGGCTCCTATTTTCTCGAGTTTCTCTATTTTCAGGGCCTCAAAAGCCCTACCAAGTAGAGAATTAATTGGTATCATTTGGAGTTTCTCTACTTTTAGGGCCTCAAAAGCTCCGCCAAGTAGAGAATTAATTGGTATCATTCAGAGTTTCTCTACTTTTAGGGCCTCAAAAGCCCCGCCAAGTAGATGGCTCCTATTTTCCTAAGTTTCTCTACTTTTAGGGCCTGAAAAGCCTCACCAAGTAGAGAATTAACTGGTATCATTTCGATTTTCTCTACTATTTTCCGTGTTTTTTTTATGAAATAGAGGAATTATTTGAATAATTTTTCTATTTCCCCCTGTCCCTTTTTTCAAAGGGACAAGAGGTCAAAATCATACTTAATAAAAATGTCATACTTATAAAAACATTGTTAAGTTTAACTATTTTTTATTATTTAGTTTTCAAATCAATAAGCAAAAAAACACACAAACAAAAAAGAAAGTCTCAAAAAAGGCTATTTAGTTTTCAAATAAATAAGTAAAAAAGCACACAAACAAAAAAGAAAGTCTCAAAAAAGGCAAGCGAGCAAGAGGATTTATCTTGCTTTTGGCAGGCCTCTCCTACTACTGGGGAGGCCTACTTGGGCTATTAGCTCAGTGGTAGAGCGCGCCCCTGATAATTGTGTCATTGTGCCTGGGTTGTGAAGGCTATCAGCCACATGGATAGTTCAATGTGCTCATCAACGCCTGACCCAGAGATGTGGATCATCCAAGGCACATTAGCATGGCGTACTCCTTCTATTCGAACCAGGGAGTGAACCTGACTTTCTTATCAGAAGGATAGATGGGGTGATTAAGGTGAGATCGAATGTAGATCAAATTTTCTATTCATTCGCGGGATCTGGGCGGTCCTGGGTAGCCAAGTATTTTGGCTACTCTTTTCTCGAGAATCCATACATATCTTATCAGTGTATGGAATGCTATCTCTCGAGCATGGGCTGAAGTTCTTATTATTAAGTAAGCCTGAATGTGTAAAAAAGCACCTAACAACACATCTTCACATACCAAGAACTACGAGATCACCTTTTATTCTAGGGTGACGGAGGGATCATATCATTCGAGTCTTTTCATGCTTTTTTCGTAGGATGCGGGAAATCTATAGTATAGGATTCTTATCCAGCCGGGAGGCTACTTCTAATTATAAGAAGAGGAGAAAAAATATTGGAAATACTTCCTTGGTCTTCCACTCGCTCAATGACTATGAACAATTCCCAGATCAGTGCATTAGTCAATCGTTATTCGTCTCCTAATGAACGATGAGAGAAGCAGGATCAAAAAAGGATCTTGGAGTGTATGAGATTGGGTTAGGAGGATCTTATTAACACCTTCTTTTCTCTTCTCATCAAATTTTTGACTTCTTTTCTTGTTGTTGGCGAAGAAGAAGGAAGGGGAACAAGTACACTTGGAGAGCACAGTACAACGGAAAATTACATGTTGTGTTCAGGAAGGATGAGTCGCTCCTGAATGAAGAGAGAACTGATTCTCATCTAATCATAGGTGCGATGATTTACTTCACGGGTGAGGTCTCTGGTTCAAGCCCAGGATAGCCCACCCATTATGCGATATGTAGTAGGATTGTTGTCTGCTTCATTTGGCCATCTATGGGGATATAGCTCAATTGGTAGAGCTCCGCTTTTGCAATCAGGTCATTGCGATTATGGGTTGGATGTCTGATTGTCTAGGCAGTAATGATAGTATTTTTTACTTGAACCAGTGGCTCACTTTTTATCAGTAATGGGGGAAAGGACCATAACATGCCACTGAAAAACTCTATTGAGATGAAGATAGACTGTCAAGAATGTAGAGAAGGTAGGGTGGGTAGTTGGTTAGATCTAGTATGGATCTTACATGGCCCATAGTTGGAGTT
>CM021102.1:499240508-499253008 GCA_007115665.2 Sequoiadendron giganteum | reverse complement strand
GATTGAGAATAATCTAAAACCCGGGGCTAGCTCGCTCATTTATTTCAAATTATGAGTGAGCTAAGGTAATTTAGCTCGATCTGCTCGGGGATTTTATTTTGTTAAATGAAGTATTGGAAAGTGGTAAAGTATGAAGATGGATCTCATATCAGCGATCATACCTTCATCGGATCAATCACTCACCTATTTGTCTTTCCTTTTTAAGGAAGCATTTCAATAAGTTTTTTCATCATCTTTCATTTAGCTATCTCTATATCTATCTGTTCCATGTAAACGAGTTGATGAAATCGGTGAATAATATTAATTAACAATATTTGATTATCTTAAAGAATAAATCAGGGAACAATATTTCAAAAGGATTATGTGATATGCATTAATGCTGATAAAGAGCACAATTTATATACATTCTAATTTTCTATGGATAGAATGAAAATAGAAATTATCAAAATGAATAGTAATATATTAATATGGATATTAATATAAAAAATAAAGAGAAAAATATATAGGAAGATACATGTCCCCCTCCTAAGCATCTCATTCCCTCCCCTGCAAAAAGACCTAAAAAACCTACTCCATTTGGGATTCCATCAATTTCCCATTGATCAAATGAATGACTTGTTTTAGCTAATCCTCGTATACCTTTAATCAAGATTATGTCATAATATATGTCTATATAAGCTCGATAATAGGACCAATTATATAGAATATTAATTGATTGGTCCATAATAATCTTCATATGAGGATTTGTTTTATGATATACATTATGTGATAAGAAGTAAATAGGTCTATATAGAATACAGGCCATCAATATACCGAGAAATGCTATACCAACTGAGGGGATTGCGTCTATGAAAAATTTGGACCAATTCTCCGGATGTTTTTTATCAAAATGGGTCATCGATGAAGTAAACCATTGAGATAATATGTCATAACTCATTCTGCTTCGAAAAAAAGGAACTCCTATCAATCCAACAAACAGAGTAAATATTCCCAAGACAACTAAAGGAAATAGCATTACCTTGCCCGATTCTTTCGGATATGCAAAAGATCCCTTATGGAAGAAAGGATAAGTGACAACCAAACCTCTGTCCTTTTTGTACAATCCTTCCATCTTATTCGAAATTTGAAATGCTTCTTTGGAAAAGGAATTATTCCTTCCTATAATTTGATTCGACATAGAATCCGCTCTCGTTCTACTTAATATTCTGGATTCCTCCTCTCCCCACATAGAAGTCGAATATAATGTAATATGGTTGTTATATGAATTAACTAAATTCACGCGGAAGTCCCCTTCAAAAGTAAGTAAATACATACGAAACATGTAAAAGGCAGTTAATCCTGCCGTGAACCAAGTTATCCCCCCAAAAATGGGGGAATATAACTTACTATCACTAAGAATTTGGTCTTTAGACCAAAAACAAGCAAAAGGTGGAATACCAGAAAGAGAAAGTGTCCCTAAAAGAAAAGTGATTCCTGTAATTGGCATATATTTCCTCAAACCACCCATAAGAGCCATATTCTGACTTTTACTGGGGCAATATCCAACAATGGGTTCCATGGAATGGATCACTGATCCGGATCCTAGGAACAATAATGCCTTGGAATAAGCATGTGTAATCAAATGGAACAGAGCGATTCGATAGGAATCTATCCCTAGAGCTAACATCATGTAACCTAATTGAGACATAGTAGAATAAGCCAAGCCTCTTTTAAGATCTTTTTGAGCGAGAGCCATAGTAGCTCCCAATAGGGCTGTTATTCCACCTATCCAAGAGATAAGATACATTATTAAAGGTAGAGCTTTAAAAAGAGGAAACAATCGAGCTACAAGAAAAATTCCTGCTACTACCATAGTAGCAGCATGTATAAGAGCTGAAATAGGAGTAGGCCCCTCCATAGCATTAGGTAACCATACATGAAATGGGAAATGTGCAGATTTGGCTATTGGACCTAAAAATAAGAGAAAAGCACATGAAGTAACAAAAAACGAACCAACCCCATCAACGGCAATCAAATCCTTTAATTTTTCAGACAAATATTGAAATTCGAAACTAGCTGTTACCCAATAAAAACCTAGGATTCCTAATAAGAGTCCAAAATCCCCCGCATGGTTAGTTATAAATGCTTTTTGACAAGCATTAGCGCACTGGGTTGCGTAAACCAAAAACCTATCAATAAATAGGAACACATTCCTACTAATTCCCAAAAAAGATATATTTGTAATAAATTAGGGCTAATAACTAGTCCCAGCATAGAAGCATTGAAAAAATTAAGTTAAGCAAAAAACCTCACATATGTTTTATCATGAGACATATAATTATCGTTGTAGATCATAACCATGGTTCCAACTGTTGTAACTAAAACTAACATAATGGAAGTAAGTGGATCAATCAAATAGCCCAACTCTAATGAAAACTTATTATTGATAACCTAGGACCAGAAATAGCGATAGATGGGACCATCAGTAATCTGTTGCAAGAACAAATTGAAAGAAAGAAACATAGCTACGCTTAACAGAAAAATGCTAATAAGAGCCCATGTACGGCGAACACTCTTAGTTGCTCCTGGAAAAAATAAGGATCCTAATGCAATTGCTATGGAAGCTGAAAGCGGAAGGAAAGGTACGATCCAAGCATATTTGTATATAATTCCATAGAAAGATTAAATCATTATTCTCAATATTTTCCACATTCTTAGTTTTCAATCCACTAGATCCTAAAGAGAATAAAATAAAAACAACAGATCATGAATAAAGAAGAATGATAGAATATGGGATGGAATCCTATCGATTTCATATTTATTGATGACCTTTTTTCATCTTTTTTCTGCAAATACCAGATTGAAACTGATCAATACTAATACTAATCAAATATTTGTAAGATGAGCAAGAAGGAACTCTTTTTCAGTCTAGGTACTGACTATTAGTCTTCTATTGTAGATGAATGGTAGTTAGAACTTAATCGAAGATTAAACCAATTTTAATTCCTAAGATAAGAAATAATTGAATCTGTTAAAATGACATAGTGGCTTTTCATTCACTCAAAATTCGTAAGTATATACGTATGTAAAAATTGAAATTATTATTAATTTGTATTGTGGCAAGAGTTCGGGTTTATATTATAAAATACGTTTTAGAAGAACAACAAGGTGAAAATACATTATTTATTTCAATTTTCAATAATTCTAATTGGAGGAGTTGCATTAAAGTTTCTGTTCTTCAAATGTCCTTCACATCGAACTAATAAAAAAATTAAAACCATAATATGGCGGTTCCAAAAAAGCGTACCTCTAAATCGAAAACAAAAAATCATAAGAATGTTTGGAAGAAAAAAGCATATCGGGCTGCAGCAAAAGCACTTTCTTATGTTAAGAGTGAGTATATTTATTCTGAGCTTGAGCTTTACGGTGATGGTGATTGGAAGATATTTCCTGTCAATTCACCGGAAAGAAAACCCGAGGGTTTTCCTTCCTCCATAGCAGAGGAGGAGAAGTACATAGCAGAGGAGAAGTATATGCCAGATATGACATAGCCCTCCATAGACGAATTTTGGCCCCCCGTAGATCCCTCTGTAGATCCCCCCGATGCATAACATCAGCAAATAGAGTACACCTCTCTAAGACCCTAGAGAGGAGCAATCCAAATCTTTTTATCTCTTGGAGGTAGAAATACTTGGAAGGATGGTCAGGCAGAAGGGACGCGGTTCTATAATTAGTTCCACTATAGCCCTTCTCTCTAACCTCTTTTAAAGATGGGGAATTTGTAAATCATTCCGTCATCCCTTTTTTTGCTTTCCCAATGGAAAAAGATCAAAGTGCATCATTCTTTTGAATAATCCCGGAGAAACTCCGACATTAAATCTTGCTAATAACTTTATTTTATGAAAGTTGCATTTTATTTATCTATGCCGAAGAGAAAGTCGATCGAAACGTAGGAATATATAGACCATGAACAAAAAGAAATAGATCTCATTCTTTTTTCTTACTCTAAATTAAATAAATAATATTGAACTTCGGAATATTTTTTTTTATGATCAAAAATTTGTCCGTTCGCCCCTCTTTGATTCCTAGAGAACAAAAAGGATCTGTGGAATCTCAAGTATGTTATTTAACCAGTCAAATTAAAAGACTTATTGAACATTTGGACCTGCACAGAAGAGACTACTTGTCCCAAAGAGGTTTGTGGAAAATTGTGGGTAAACGTAAACGACTTCTGATTTATCTGTTCAAGAAAGATAGACTTCGTTATAAAAATTTAATCGGTCAACTAACTATTCGTGGGCCGCATTAATTTCGAATGAAATTGTCAGATCCAATTGTGGTTTTTTAAATTCTAGATCCTAATGAGTCATTCTTTCTTTTGTTCTCATTGATTTTTGAAAAAACCGAGGAAGAGTTATGATTATGGTTGCTACAGAGAAGGACCTTATGATGGTAAGTATAGGTCCTCATCATCCATCAATGCATGGTGTTCTTCGACTTATTGTTACTCTAGATGGTGAAGATGTTATTGACTATGAACCTATATTAGGTTATTTACATAGAGGGATGGAAAAAATTGTTGAGAACCGAACAATTGTTCAATATCTCCCCTATGTAACACGATGGGATTATTTAGCTACTATGTTCACAGAGGCGATAATGGTTAATGCGCCAAAAAAATTGGAAAATATTCAAATACCTAAAAGGGCTAGCTATATCAGAGTGATTATGCTAGAGTTAAGTCATATAGCTTCTCATTTGTTATGGCTTGGACCTTTCATGGCTGATATTGGTGCGCAGACTCCTTTCTTTTATATTTTAAGAGAGAGGGAAATGATATATGATTTATTTGAAGCTGCCACGGGCATGCGAATGATGCATAATTATTTCCGTATTGGAGGAGTAGCTGTAGATTTACCCTACGGTTGGATAGATAAATGCTTAGATTTTTGCTATTATTTCTTTCCAAAAGTGACAGAATATGAAAGGCTTATTACACGCAATCCTATCTTTTTGAAACGAGTGGAGGGAGTAGGCATTATTAGTAGAGAAGAAGCAATAGATTGGAGTTTATCAGGACCCATGCTACGAGCTTCCGGAATCCAATGGGATCTTCGGAAAGTGGATCATTATGAATGTTATGATGAATTGGATTGGGAAATCCAATGGCAAAAAGAAGGAGATTCGTTAGCTCGTTATTTGCTTCGAATCGGGGAAATGAAAGAATCTATAAAAATAATTAGACAGGCCCTAGAAGTAATTCCGGGAGGTCCATATGAGAATTTAGAGGTTCGACGTTTAAATAAGGGAAAAGATTCACAATGGAACGATTTTGAATCTCGGTTTATTAGTAAAAAACCTTCCCCTACTTTTGAATTATCAAAACAAGAACATTACGTCAGAGTAGAAGCTCCCAAAGGTGAATTAGGAATTTTTTTTATAGGAGATGATAATATTTTTCCCTAGAGATGGAAAATCCGACCACCTGGTTTTATTAATTTGCAAATTCCTCCTCAACTGGTTAAAAGGATGAAATTAGCCGATATCATGACGATTTTGGGTAGTATAGATATCATTATGGGAGAGGTTGATCGTTAAAATGGTGATTAATATAAAAAATTTCGAAGAACAAGCTATCAATTTATTTTCTCGATTGGGATTTTCAAAAGAAATCTCTAGTCTTATATGGATTCTAATTGATATAATTATCCTTCTATTGGGAATTACGATAGGATTATTAGTTATTGTATGGCTCGAAAGAAAAATATTTGTGGGAATACAACGTATTGGACTTGAATACGCCGGTCCTTTGGGAATTATTCAAGCTTTGACAGATGGAATCAAACTACTGCTAAAAGAGGATATTATTCCATCTAGGGGGGATATTTGGTTATTTAGTATTGGACCAGCGGTAGTGGTCATACCTATTTTTTTAGGCTATTTAGTAGTTCCCTTTGGTCGCCACATTGTTTTAATTGATCTTAGTATAGGTGTTTTTTTTTGGATTGCCATTTCAAGTATTGCTCCCCTTGGACTGCTTATAGCAGGATATGGATCAAATAATAAATATTCTTTTTCAGGTGGTCTCTGAGCTGCTGCTCAAGCTATTAGTTACGAAATTCCTTTAGCTTTATGTGTGTTATGTATATCTCTACGTGTGATTCGTTGGAATATGAGATTTATTTTTCCCTCTTTTTAGTTAGTAGAAGAAATAAAAAGAGGAAAAAACAGAAGTGAATGGGATGAATATTGATCCTTCATTCTAATCAAAAAACTAGATAGTCATATGGGTGAGATCAAACAATTTACAAATCTTGCAGTAAGATGATTAAGTCCCATCCCCCATGTACAAGAGTGAGAGCATGCACAATCAATGAAAACTGTGTATCCCAGTTCATATATTAGTCATTGGGGCCCAACAGTGGGGAGGAAAAGGAAAAAAGTATGAAGTTACTGTCATATATACCAAAAATGAAGCAAAGGTAGATGGTCAGAAACACCAAGATATAAAAAAGATTAGTTAAAAAAAGAAACTGATATCTAGACCAGAGATGTTTTCATAAACATGGGATAACAATAAGGACTTGACATTGGTAGGGATGATCAAGTAGTACTTCCTCAGAACCCCGATCTAGAATATGTTTCTATCTACTTAAAAAAGAATGGCTATCCAGAACGAAGTAATCCTTTACACATTTTTCTTTCTCCCACAAAAAAGTAGTGAAGGTTGAGATAGGTTCAAAAGCTCCTATTATTTGTAGCAGACGGAATCTCATTGGTTCAATTTATGAATATTCTGGTGCTTTTTTTATTGTGTTCTTTATTTCTTAATGACCAGTGAGAAGCCGTATGAAGTGAAAGTTTCACGTACGGTTTTGGAATAGAGATGAAAACAGTGATGTTTCTGTCGACTATAATTATCCAACAGTTCAAGTACAATTGATATAGTTGAAGCACAGTGCAGATATGGTTTTTTAGGATGGAATTTGTGGCGCCAACCTATAGGGTTTCTAGCTTTTTTCATCTCATCTCTGGCAGAATGTGAGAGATTGCCCTTTGATTTACCAGAAGCGGAAGAAGAATTGGTAGCGGTTATCAAACTGAATATTCGGGTATCAAATTTGGTTTATTTTACGTTGCTTCTTACCTAAATCTATTAGCTTCTTCATTCTTTGTAACAGTTCTTTACTTGGGCGGATGGAACTTATCAATTCCATTCCTACCCATTCTGGAACATTTTGAATGGGATTCTATTTCTGGAATTAGCAGGGTCGTTAATATAACAATCGGGATCCTAATTATATTAGCTAAAGCCTATCTGTTCTTATTTATTTCTATCACGGCAAGATGGACCTTGCTTAGGATAAGATTGGACCAATTATTGGATCTTGGGTGGAAATTTCTTTTACCTATTGCTCTGGGTAATCTATTACTAATAGCTTCTTTCCAACTTATTTTATTGTGATTAACTTTCTTTTTTGCTTCGTGAAGAGGTTCTATATTCTCAATTCTGCAATATATCCAAAATTGATAGATCCGATCTATGAAGAGAAAGAAATTTCTATGAAATGATTATTCAAGGAGATTTTACACATGTTCTCCATGGTAACTGGGTTTATGAATTATAGTGAACAAGCAATACAAGCTGCGAGATACATTGGTGAAGGTTTTATGGTTACCTTATATCATATGAATCGTTTACCTATTACTATTCAATATCCCTATGAAATATTGATCCCATCAGAATGATTTCGCGGAAGGATCCACTTTGAATTTGATAAATGTATTGCTTGTGAAGTATGCGTCCGTGTATGCCCAATAAATCTACCTGTTGTGGATCGAAAAGTCGGAATAGATATTGGGAAAAAACGATTGGAAAATTATAGTATTGATTTTGGAATTTATATCTTTTATGGGAATTGTGTCGAATATTGTCCCACAAATTGCCTGGCAATGACTGAAGAATATGAACTTTCGACCTATGATCGTCATGAATTAAATTATGATCATATTGCTTTAGGACGTTTACCTATATTGGTTGTTGAAGATTTAACAATTCAAACAATTCCGAGCTCAACATATTAACTTAGTATGTCTGAAGAAACTACGGACAAATTGGATTATTCAATCGCTTCTACGATTATTCAGATTGAGTTCCGATCAAAGAATATCTGATAAATAAAATACTTTTTTGACAAGTCAGGAATTATAAATCCTATTGACATTTCATGAATAATGTCACATGTATGATTGATCAGAATCTATTATTAAACTATAGATTAATGAATCATTGCCCATATCAAATGAAATATTTCAAGTACAAATCCAGTATAGCATATAGGTAAATGAGGTCACTTTTTATTGAATGAATGGGAGGAAATAATATTTAAACTTATTGTGCACATAATGAATCGATATATGATATTCTTTTGGCTCCTCTAACGCTAAGTCTTATATTAGGAGGTATGGGAGTAGTATTATTTACTAATCTAATTTATTCTACTCTTTCATTGGTGCTAGTTCTTATTTGTATATCCCTTTTCTATATTCTATTGAACACGGATTTCGTAGCTGTTGCACAAATCCTGATCTACATATGAGTTGTTAATATTTTGATTCTATTTGTCGTGATGTTGATTAATAATCCGAAATATCCCAATTATGCCCCTCCCTGGACCGTCAAAGATAGCATCACTTCAATAGTTTGTACAATTCTTTTTTGTTCATTAATTACTATTATCTTGAACATATCATGGTTCGGAATATCTCTGACTCAAAAATCAGATCAAATGTTAGAACGAGATTTAACAAACAATATTCAACGTATTGGGGCTCATTTATCCACTGATTTTTTTTTTCCATTCAAACTTATTTCTATAATTCTTCTAGTTGCTCTTATAGGAGCTACTACTATAGCTCGTCGAGAAGAAACAGTTTGAAAATGAAAGCTCTCGTGCGTATTAGTAGCATAAATGTGTTGTTTTATCTTCATAGATCATGAAAGAATCCTTTTGTTCTTTCGATAATGGAAAAGGAGAAACTTATTAGAACTTTTGTTTGTATCTGAAGAGGTTAAGGTATGAGGATTTCCTCTATTATGCTCGAACATGCACTTATTTTAGGTGCTTATTTATTCTCTATCGGTATTTATGGACTAGTAACAAGTCGAAACATGGTTAAAGCACTTATGTGTCTTGAACTAATACTCAATGTGGCGAATTTAAACCTAGTAATATTTTCAGATTATTTTGATAGTAGGCAAGTAAAGGGGGATATCTTCTCGATCCTTGTTATAGCTATTGTTGCTGCTAAAGCAGCTATTGGATTAGCTATTGTTCTGACAATATATCATAACAGAAAATCAACTCGTATCGATCAATTTAATTTGTCAAAATGGTAATGGAGATCTCCTTCCATATGAAGAATTTATAGACCTATTCCTATTCAAATAGATACCAGGCCTGTCTCTTTCAAAATAGATCTAGATCTCTCTTTTCTCTTTATTTTAGAGAGATTTATTATAAGTATTACGATCAATCAAGAGCATAATTCATATTTAACTCACCATCCAAATGATCTATCTAACACGATTAGACCAGATTCGGTCAAATCTGGAGAAGTGAAAATTAGACAAATTTGTCTCTTTTATAAAATAAACAGATAGAATCCGAATCTATTCATTATATCACCGATAATACAATTATTGATTTGCTTGATATTCATAATATATCATCATTGGCCATATATTAAAAAATATTATTCAATTTAAAACTTTTTATATGATAACTAATGGAGTTCTTAGATCCAATGGCACATTCAGTCAAAATTTATGATACATGTATTGGTTGTACCCAGTGTGTACGAGCATGTCCCATAGATGTATTAGAAATGATACCTTGGGAAGGATGTAAAGCTAAGCAAATTGCTTCTGCTCCAAGAACAGAAGACTGCGCAGGTTGTAAGAGGTGTGAATCGGCTTGTCCAACGGATTTCTTAAGTGTACGTGTTTATTTATGGCATGAAACAACTCGCAGTATGGGTCTAGCTTACTGATCCATAAAAAAGGAAAAATAGTTAGATCCATCCCATACATATTTTTCATTCTCCTTTTCTTCTTTCACTGATCAAAACCCATACTCGACCCAAAATTGAAAGCATGGGTTTTGATATCGAAAGTTCTTTTCTCTTCATTATGAGTAATTTACCTTGGTTAACAATAATTGTTATTTTGCCCATATCTGCGGGGTTATTAATCCCATTATTTCCCATAAAGGAAATAAAATGATTCGATGGTATACTCTAGGTATTTGCTTATTAGATCTACTTTTAATGACCTATATATTCCGTTATCATTATCATTTTGATAATTCATTAATCCAATTGGAAGAGGATTATAACTAGATAAATCTTATCCATTTTCATTGGAAACTAGGAATTGATGGATTTTCCATTGGACTTATTTTATTAACGGGATTTGTAACTACTTTATCTACTTTAGCTACTTGGCCAGTTACTCGAAATCTGCGATTATTGCATTTCTTGATGTTGGCAATGTATAGTGGCCAATTGGGATTATTTTCTTCTTGAGATATTCTACTTTTCTTTCTCATGTGGGAGTTGGAACTAATTCTTGTTTACCTCCTTTTATCCATGTGGGGGGGAAAAAGACGTCTATATTTGGCCACAAAATTTCTTTTGTATACTGCCAGTGGTTCCATTTTTATCTTAATGGGAGCTTTAAGTATGGGTCTCTATGGATCTCATGGGCCAACATTCGATTTTGAATTATTAGCTAAAAAAGATTATGCCATCACACTTGAAATACTATTATAATTAGGCTTTTTGATCGCTTATGCAATAAAATTGCCAATCTTTCCTTTACATACCTAGTTACCAGATACTCACAGGGAAGCACATTATAGTACATGTATGCTTTTGGCTGGAGTTCTATTGAAAATGGGAGGATATGGGTTGATTCGGATCAATATGGAATTGCTACCTCATGCTCATTCTTTGTTTTCGCCGTGGTTGATAATAATAGGAGCAATACAAATTATCTATGCAACTCTCACTTCTATGGGTCAACACAATTTGAAAAGAAGGATAGCCTATTCATCAATATCTCATATGGGCTTTGTAATTATAGGAATGGGTTCCACGGCATCTATAGGGCTCAATGGAGCCATTTTGCAAATGATTTCTCATGGATTAATCGGTGCTGCACTTTTTTTCTTGGTAGGAACAAGTTATGATAGGATACGTACTCTTTTCCTTGATGAAATGGAAGGAATCGCTATACCAATGCCTAAAATCTTTACTATGTTCAGTAGCTTTTCAATGGCTTCTCTTGCATTGCCAGGAATGAGTGGTTTTGTAGCAGAATTTATGATATTTTTGGGAATAATTACTAATCATAAATATTCTTTGACCTTTCGGATCATTATTACTGCAATAGCAGCAATTGGAATGATATTAACTCCCATTTATTTGTTATCTATGTTACGTCGAATGTTCTAGGGATATAAAGTTTCGAATGCCCCAAAACCTTATTTTAAGGATTCGGGACCACGCGAACTTTTTATTTTGATCTGTCTCTTTTTACCAATCATAGGTATTGGTCTTTACCCCGTTCTAGTTCTATTTTTACATAATGCTAAGGTAGAAGCTACTTTATCTCAATCTTTCTATTAATCGTAATCATTTTTTTTGAGCTTTCAGATGAATTGGAAACTATCTAATAGGCCTAGTTATACCCTTTTTTTACGAGATATAAAAAATATGAAATAGAGAAAATTGCTCTCTAGTTCGAGTTATTTCAAGTAATAACTTGGGAAAACTCACTATTAATTCAATACCATAGAATCACTGATGATTATTCTAAATAATTCATCATATATAGAGTAGAATAATGTCTATTAATCCTTTTTAATACTTATAAAAGTATACATGCCAGGAATCAGATTTGAACTGGTGACACAAGGATTTTCAGTCCTCTGCTCTACCAACTGAGCTATCCCAGTTGTTCCCCTATGCATCATACTAGCACAGTAACCAAACTCTTGTCAACTAAAAACAAAAAGCTAAAAGTCAGCATTTGAAAGAGTAGAAACAACGATGCAAATAAAAACATGCATATATGTTATATACAATTATACAACATACACATATACAAAGATGTATATATACAGAAGCAGACACAAATTGATCATACAATTCAAACTTCTTATGTGATAAAGTTTTCTTATATTCTTATTAACACATCTAACAAATAATAATAAAAAAGAAAATAAAACAGACCTCTTTGATAAAGAGGCCTAGGGATAGAGGGACTCGAACCCTCATGATCTATAAAACCAACGGATTTTCCTCCTACTCCAATTTTCATTGTTGTTGACATTGACATGTAGAATTGGACTCTATCTTTATTCTCGTCCAATTATTACTTCCAAAAATGGAAGTAAACGCAACTCTCTTTCTAGAGAAGCTCTTAATTGGAAAGCTTCATGAATCCCTCAATTTCA
>CM021102.1:499149440-499240408 GCA_007115665.2 Sequoiadendron giganteum | reverse complement strand
TTCTCGCACAGCTCCTAAGTGATAAAAAAGATTAGCATAATCGTTTGATTCTCTCTTTTGTTTATTACCTTCCTCGTGTATGTATAAGATTGAATCTATTCAATTGATAGAAAGAATCATTAATCCTTAACTTTTCGAGGAATCCTTACTCAATGATTATTAAGGTAAACCATTTTTTTTTCTTATTTTTAAAATTCAATTATGAAAGAGTTAAAAAGAAAAAAGAAAACCATCTGATTTAATTCGTTCTGAATAGTCATGAGATGTTCATCTTAGGGTAATCTTTTTGTCGACGGATGCCTTTTTTTTTAACTCGTAGTTTTTGAAGAATGAAAACTTACTATGTAGCATCTACGTTAAGAATAAAAAGATTGTACACATCATTAATCTGATCCTTTGTAAAAACTACCCGTAATAACTAACTTGTAAAAGTTATTTGTTTATTCAATTAAATAATTTAGTTTGTTTCTTACTTTGCTTTACCTTAATTCAATTCAATTTTTGGTAAAAGTGATGTCTTAGTCCAAGTGGGAATAACTGTCTTTTCTTCCACATGTCTATAGAGTTTTTATAAATAGAAACATCTCTAAAAAAGAGATTTAGAAATGTAATAATTTGTAAAACGAATCGCACTCCTTCATATACATCGGGGGTCCATTGGTGAAAAGGAACTAGAGAAAGCTTGAATGCAATTCCTACCATTATAGATAGGAGTGCAATCCAAATTCCTGGAGAGTTATACATTTGTGTATTGATAAGACCATTGGCTATTTCTTGAAGTTCAATCTCTCCTCCAGATATACCATATAGCCAAGAAAGACCATAAACAAGAATGGAAGAACTTGTTCCACCCATAAGTAAATATTTCATAATAGCCTCATTAAACCGTACATCTCTTTTGGTATATCCAGATAATAGGTAAGAACATAGACTTAAACATTCTAAAGCTACGAAGATAGTTGCTAAATCATTAGCACCACATAAAAACATTCCTCCTAGAGTAGCTGTTAATATGAATAACAAAAACTCTGTTACAGCCATTTCTGTACATTGAATGTATTCCACGGATAGAGGAATACATAAAGTGGAACATAATAAAATGAGAAACCGAAATATTTTATTAAAATTGTTTGTTTGGAAATTACCAAAAAAATTGATCGTAGGTTCTTCTCTCCATTGAAATAACAGAACCGCTATACTTAGCACTAAACTTGTTAAAGAGATGAAATAGAACCAAGTTGTCTTTTTCTTATCAGAAATGAAATTGATAACTAGAAGAAGAAATAGGCCGGTAATCAAGATACATTCTAGAAAAATGGAACTTCCATAGAAGAGAATCAAATGAAATTCTTTCATAAAAATGATCTAAAGCTATTAATTGAAAACGAATTTTTCATTTTGGCCGGATCATGATTTAGTAACTTCAATTAATCTTCGAAAAACATTTTCTTCCATTTACATTTATAATAAACCTAATGAATAAGATTGAATATTGATAATCTCCTTATTATCATTTATCTATGATTTATTTTTCATTCTTCTTTTCCTTTCGTTTTCGTTCCAATAAAATTTGTATCAATTTTGATAAAGTAAGTTTTCTTTTGTTGCTCAGAATGGAATAGATCTATGGATTTATTTATAGAGTTAGTGGGTTAATGATAATGTGCAAAAGCTTTATTGGATTCTACCATTTTATGAATCTCTTCCTTCTTGCGTATAGCATTGCCTTTCTCTCTAGCACCATCCATTATTTCGTAACTCAATTTGAAATGCATATTTCGACCAGAACGTTTTCGGGATGACTCTAATAACCAATGAATAGCAAGTATTTTTCCTTCTTTATTTTTTATTTCAATGGGAACTTGATAAGTCGATCCACTTACACATCTTGATTTTACTATCAATTTGGGAGTTAATTTGTGTATTGCTTGACGTAGAACAATTAGTGGATTTTTCTCTGTTTTTTGTTGAATCTTTTTTAGAGATTGATAAAAAATTCGATAAGCTAATGATTTTTTTCCGTGTTTAAGAATAGGATTAACGATCATGTTAACTAATCGATTATGATAAATCAGATCAAATTTATCAATTTTCTTTTCTACAATACTTTGGCATGACATGAGTGTGAAAAAGGTTCATAAATTGATTTCATAAAGACTAATAATTACTTATTTCAGCTTTTTAACTCCATATTGTAGGGTGGATCTCTAAAGGTATCAAAGATCTCCCTCCAAACTGTACATACGACTTTCATCGAATACGGCTTTCCACACGATTCTATCTGCATATATAAGATATAATTCTTATGCATAAAATTATGTTTACTCATTCTCAATTGAGTATCCGTTTCCTTTCTTTTGCTATGATTAGAAATCTTGTATTTTCTATATCTATACGATTAAGTCCTTGGGTTTTTAAAAGAGTGTAAAAAAAAGGAGAAGGTGTTTTAAATTAATGCTATTTGAATTGAACCTGTTCCGAAAAGGTCAAGACATTTCAAATTTTATGTTAACACACACTAAGTAAGGGAAAACTTATGAAATGAATTCAATATTAAAACTTAGACATATAATATCCTTACAAATTAATACGATCGTTTGTTTTAGCCTGCTCTAGTCCCCTTACAAAACGTTTGTTATTGGGTTAGCCATATACTTTACATATTTTTAGCAATTGACATGGCATCATCATAAAATGATACAAATCTTAGATAAGAATATACAACGCACTAGAACGCCCTTGTTTACGATTTTTGACTGAGACAGCATCTAAGACTCCTCGAATTATGTGATATTTAACACCGGGCAAATCTTTAACTCTTCCACCTCTCACTAATACTACAGAATGTTCTTGTAAATTATGGTCAATACCAGGTATATAAGCAGTGATTTCATATTTAGAGGTTAATCGTACTCTGGCGACTTTGCGTAAGGCAGAGTTTGGTTTTTTAGGGGTGATAGTGGAAAGGTTGACAGATAAGTTACCTTTACTGCCACTATACAAAACCGTACATGAGAATTTCACCTCATACGGCTTCTCGTTCAATTCTTTTGAAGTAGGACATTTTTGTTTTTTGAGTATTCCCTTTCTTCATTATGAAAACTTGATTAGATAGTTTTCATGTTTTAACATGAATGATTATATATATATATATATATATTCCATTTTTTATAACAAAAAAACTATGCGACTCCTTCGGGATTCATTTTTCTTTCTCTATTAAAAAGAATAAGAATGACAACCTTTTTTTTTATCCATTATTGTTAATATGCTCATTTTTTATTTATATCTCGAAATATCTTTTTTTTTTTTTGAATCACAAATTCAATTCAAAATTGACGGGTTAATGTGAGCTTATCCATGTAGTTATCCATTATTTAAACTAGGAATCGATTTGATAAAATATTTTGACTTTCGTGCTTTGGTTTGGGTGGCATGGTTTGGCTACTCAGGATTATTTCGATGGCCTATGATAAAATGTATCAATAGAATATATTCTTCGTTCCGAGTGGCTGTGCCCGCCAATCGGCAATATAAATTGAAAAAGTCTAGGGAAAAATAGTTCTTTTTTTAGTTAGTTAATTACTTCACTATGCTACTGGCTCAATTTTTTATTTTTGACTGAATTGCTAATATCAGTCATCTTGTTTATTTGGATCGAGAGAAAAGTGATAACTCAATAAGAAAAAGATTGTACTACGCTAGAAGATGGTTCCACTTGTTTAAACTCGACAATCAACATGAAGGCAATTTAATTCCATTATGTCGATCCAAATAGAATAAGTCTATCCAGAATATAAAAAACTCTTTACCTACTAGGTTACATAGTTTAGTTACAAATTTTCTTTAAATAAAAGGTCAATCTGAAATGCCATGTCATATCTGGCATATACTTCTCCTCTAATTCCATTCTTTTTTCTTTTTTTTGACGAGGTTTTGAAAGAGTATGAAAGCAAGATAGAATTTCCGCAGAATAATGATAGAGTTTCGTGGAGTTTCTCGATTCTTTGGGAAGTTCTTACAATTTTCCTTCTAGATGAGGATAGGAAAGGGATATAACTCAGTGGTAGAGTGTCACCTTGACGTGGTGAAAGTCATCAGTTCAAAACTGATTACCCCTAAACCTAATGTGAGTTCTTCTCTTTTTATTTCTGTTCGCTCGTTTTTATATCGTGAAAAAAAGAGGCTAGGGGGTATAAAAGAGGCTAGGGGGTATAAAAGAGGCTAGGGGTTTTACATTTATAATAATATTAGTTGAAATGTCATTTCATACCCACCATAAAAGATAAAGTCTAACGTGTCATTAGAAGGTTGATACGTATCAACCTTTCAATGAACATTCTATCCTATAATGGAGGACAAAAACTCATAATTTCTCACATTGTTAGATAATATTAAAATATATACATGTATATTTAACAATAATAATGGGTATATGGTTTGAACTAAACAATACAAATGACCAAAAAAAATTTCAATGTCTTTCTTTGCTATTACTGTATGATCTTATAACGTTAGTAGTTTCTAATAAGCAAAGTTGTTCTTACTTAAAAAGAAAAAGCTTATAAAAGAATAAAGAATGGCTCAATAACAATGACAATTTTATCTTTTGTCATAAAAATATTTTTCTCCTGAATAACAATAGCAACAATCTTTTCTCAAATATCTAAATACAATAAAATAACAAAAGTAGTCTATATAGATAGATTTACATAGATGGCAAAGTAGTATTTGTAGATTCTATAGATGACAAAGTAGTATATATAGATTATATACATGACTTAATAGAATCTATATATATATATATATATCTATTAAATAGAGCACTTAATATTATATAGATGATAGATAATTCGTGGATCAACTTCATCCACAAAGAAGGGAGCTATAAGTAATAAGTAATGAAACTCTTAATTTCATTGAGAGTTTGATCTTGGCTCAGGATGAAGGCTGGCGGCATGCTTAACACATGCAAGTCGGATGAGAAGTGGTGTTTCTAGTGGAGAACGAATGAGTAATGCGTAAGAACCTGCCCTTGGGAGGGAAACAACAGCTGGAAACGATTGCTAATACCCCATAGTAGTTAGTACCTTTACAAGGTAGGCTGAGGAGCAAAAGGGAGGAATCCACCCAAGGAGGGGCTCACGTCTGATTAGCTAGTTGGTGAGGTAATGGCTTACCAAGGCTCCGATCAGTAGTTGGTCTGAGAGGATGATCAGCCACACTGGGACTGAGACACGACCCAGACTCCTACGGGAGGCAGCAGTGAGGAATTTTCCACAATGGGCGAATGCCTGACGGAGCAATGCCACGTGAAGGAAGAAGGCTCACGGGTCGTAAACTTCTTTTCTCAGAGAAGAATAAATGATGGTATCTGAGGAATAAGCATCGGCTAACTCTGTGCCAGCAGCCGCGGTAAAACAGAGGATGCAAGCGTTATCCAAAATTATTGGGCATAAAGTGTCTGTAGGTGGCTTTTCAAGCCCGTTGTCAAATCCTAGGGCTCAACCCTGGACAGGCGGTGGAAACTACCAAGCTAGAGTACGGTAGAGGCAGAGGGAATTTCCGGTGGAGCGGTGAAATGCGTTGAGATCGGGAAGAACACCAAAAGGCGAAAGCACTCTGCTGGGCCATCATTGACACTCAGAGACGAAAGCTAGGGGAGCAAATGGGATTAGATTTTGTAGTCCTAGCCGTAAACGATGGATACTAAGTGTTGTGCATATTGACCCGTATAGTGTTGTAGCTAATGCGTTAAGTATCCCACCTGGGAAGTACGTTCGCAAGAATGAAACTCAAAGGAATTGACAGGGGCCCACACAAGTGGTGGAGCATGTGGTTTAATTCGATGCAAAGCGAAGAACCTTACCAGGGATTGACATGCTGCGAATCCTTTTGAAAAAGAGGAGTGCCTTCCGGAACACGGACATAGGTGGTGCATGGCTATCGTCAGTTCTTGCTACAAGGTGTTGGGTTAAGTCCCGCAACGAGCGCAACCCTTGTGTTTAGTTGCCATAGAGTTTGGAACCCTGAACAGACTATCAGTGTTAAGCCAGAGGAAGGTGAGGATGATGTCAAGTCATCATGCCCCTTAAACCCTGGGTGACACACGTGCTACAATGGTCGGGACAAAGAGTTGCGACCCCGCGAGGGCAAGCTAACCTCAAAAACCTAGCCTCAATTCGGATTGTAGGCTGCAACTCGCCTGCATGAAGTAGTAATTGCTAGTAATCTTCGGTCAGCCATACGGCAGTGAATTCGTTCTCGGGCCTTGTACACACCGCCCATCACACCAGGGAAGTGTGCCATGCTCGAAGTCATTATCTTAACCGCAAGGAGGGAGATGCCCAAGGCACGGCTAGTGACTGGAGTGAATTCGTAACAAGGTAGCCGTACTAGAAGGTGCGGCTGGATTACCTCCTTTTTAGGGAGAGCTAATGCTTGTTGAGCTCATACACTGTTATGCTCGTGAAAGAGAGCGAGTGACATGAGGATGCATCTGCAAGAGACAGAGTCTTTTGTCATTTATCGACAGTGAAGTTCGTTACTAGATAGTGACGTAAGTAAGAGTGAAGTTCATAAGTCAGCTCATTGTCCCAAGTTGAGACAAGTGGATAGGCTCCTATTTTCTCGAGTTTCTCTATTTTCAGGGCCTCAAAAGCCCTACCAAGTAGAGAATTAATTGGTATCATTTGGAGTTTCTCTACTTTTAGGGCCTCAAAAGCTCCGCCAAGTAGAGAATTAATTGGTATCATTCAGAGTTTCTCTACTTTTAGGGCCTCAAAAGCCCCGCCAAGTAGATGGCTCCTATTTTCCTAAGTTTCTCTACTTTTAGGGCCTGAAAAGCCTCACCAAGTAGAGAATTAACTGGTATCATTTCGATTTTCTCTACTATTTTCCGTGTTTTTTTTATGAAATAGAGGAATTATTTGAATAATTTTTCTATTTCCCCCTGTCCCTTTTTTCAAAGGGACAAGAGGTCAAAATCATACTTAATAAAAATGTCATACTTATAAAAACATTGTTAAGTTTAACTATTTTTTATTATTTAGTTTTCAAATCAATAAGCAAAAAAACACACAAACAAAAAAGAAAGTCTCAAAAAAGGCTATTTAGTTTTCAAATAAATAAGTAAAAAAGCACACAAACAAAAAAGAAAGTCTCAAAAAAGGCAAGCGAGCAAGAGGATTTATCTTGCTTTTGGCAGGCCTCTCCTACTACTGGGGAGGCCTATTGGGCTATTAGCTCAGTGGTAGAGCGCGCCCCTGATAATTGTGTCATTGTGCCTGGGTTGTGAAGGCTATCAGCCACATGGATAGTTCAATGTGCTCATCAACGCCTGACCCAGAGATGTGGATCATCCAAGGCACATTAGCATGGCGTACTCCTTCTATTCGAACCAGGGAGTGAACCTGACTTTCTTATCAGAAGGATAGATGGGGTGATTAAGGTGAGATCGAATGTAGATCAAATTTTCTATTCATTCGCGGGATCTGGGCGGTCCTGGGTAGCCAAGTATTTTGGCTACTCTTTTCTCGAGAATCCATACATATCTTATCAGTGTATGGAATGCTATCTCTCGAGCATGGGCTGAAGTTCTTATTATTAAGTAAGCCTGAATGTGTAAAAAAGCACCTAACAACACATCTTCACATACCAAGAACTACGAGATCACCTTTTATTCTAGGGTGACGGAGGGATCATATCATTCGAGTCTTTTCATGCTTTTTTCGTAGGATGCGGGAAATCTATAGTATAGGATTCTTATCCAGCCGGGAGGCTACTTCTAATTATAAGAAGAGGAGAAAAAATATTGGAAATACTTCCTTGGTCTTCCACTCGCTCAATGACTATGAACAATTCCCAGATCAGTGCATTAGTCAATCGTTATTCGTCTCCTAATGAACGATGAGAGAAGCAGGATCAAAAAAGGATCTTGGAGTGTATGAGATTGGGTTAGGAGGATCTTATTAACACCTTCTTTTCTCTTCTCATCAAATTTTTGACTTCTTTTCTTGTTGTTGGCGAAGAAGAAGGAAGGGGAACAAGTACACTTGGAGAGCACAGTACAACGGAAAATTACATGTTGTGTTCAGGAAGGATGAGTCGCTCCTGAATGAAGAGAGAACTGATTCTCATCTAATCATAGGTGCGATGATTTACTTCACGGGTGAGGTCTCTGGTTCAAGCCCAGGATAGCCCACCCATTATGCGATATGTAGTAGGATTGTTGTCTGCTTCATTTGGCCATCTATGGGGATATAGCTCAATTGGTAGAGCTCCGCTTTTGCAATCAGGTCATTGCGATTATGGGTTGGATGTCTGATTGTCTAGGCAGTAATGATAGTATTTTTTACTTGAACCAGTGGCTCACTTTTTATCAGTAATGGGGGAAAGGACCATAACATGCCACTGAAAAACTCTATTGAGATGAAGATAGACTGTCAAGAATGTAGAGAAGGTAGGGTGGGTAGTTGGTTAGATCTAGTATGGATCTTACATGGCCCATAGTTGGAGTTGGCGGCTCTCCTAGGGATCTGATCCCTAGGGAAGAGGATCAAGTTGGCCCTTGCGAACAACTTGATGTACTATCTCCCTTCAACCCTTTTTAGCCCCAAAAATGGGGCAGAAGGAAAAGTAATGCCATGGACCGACCCCATCATCTCCACCCCGTAGGAACTACGAGATCACTCCAAGGATGCTTTCAGCATCCAGGGGTCACAAACCGACCACATACCCTGATTTGAGAAGTGGAATGCATTAGTTGTCCCTTCTGATTGGGCAGGAAGGGTCGGAGAAGGGCACTCGACCAAAGAGTTGGGTGGAAAAAAGAAGAGCTTTTTGTTCCTGGTTCTTCCGAAGTTTTCATTCTTCAGAACTTCAAGAATTCCTAGGGTCAACAACTTTTGCTTTTGGGAGGAGTTTCTCTTTGGAGAGCACAGTACAATGAAAATTGTGAGTTGTGTTTAGGGGGAAAGCTATTGTCGATTGTTGGCCTTCTATGGTAGACTTAATCAAGAAGGTCCAATAGACAGTGGTTGACCCTGTGGTGGATGTCAGCAATTCGAGTCTGCTTATCTCCATCCCGTGACGATTCTGCGTGTCCGATCAGTTAGAATCGGCAGTTTTATCTATGATTTATCATTTATGGATGTTGATAAGATGCTTTCATGTCTTTAGTATGGTAGCTCCTTAAGACGGCCTTGAGCGGCAAGGTTCAAAAAACTAAAGGGCCTACAGTGGATACCTAGGCACCCAGAGACAAAGAAGGGCGTGGTAAGCAAAGAAATGCTTCGGGGAGTGGAAATTGAGCATAGATCTGGAGATTCCCGAATAGGTTAACCTTTTTAACTATCTATCGAATCCATAGGCAGACAAGGGACAACCTAGCGAACTAAAACATCTTAGTAGCCAGAGGAAGAGAAAGCAAAAGTGATTCCCATAGTAGCGGCAAGCGAAATGGGATCGGCCTAAATTGTTAAAACGGGGTTGTGGGAGAGCAATCTAAGCGTCATGCTGCTAGGCGAAGCAGTGGGTGGAATACCACACCCTAGATGGTTAGAGTTCAGTAGCCGAAAGCATCATGACAGCTTATGCTCTAACCCAAGTAGCATGGGGCATGTGGCATCCCTTGTGAATCAGCAAGGACCACCTTGCAAGGCTAAATACTTCTGGGTGACTAATAGCGAAATAATACCGTGAGGGAAAGGTGAAAAGAACCCCCAACAGGGATTGAAATAGAATATTAAACCGTGACGCTCTCAAGCAGTGGGAGGAAATCTAACCGCCTACCTGTTTATCAGCTCAAGCAGTGGGAGGAGATCTGACCACGTGCCTATTGAAGAATGAGCCGGTGACTTATAGGTAGTGGCTTGGTTAAGGGGACCCACCAGAACCATAGCGAGAGCGAGTCTTGATAGGGAAATTAAATTGTCACTGCTTATGGACCCAAAGTTGGGTGATCCATCCATGACCAGGATGAAGCTTAGGTGAAGCTAAGTAGAGGTCCGAACCGACTGATGTTGAAAAATCAGTGGATGAGTTGTGGTTAGGGGTGAAATGCCACTCAAACCCAGAGCTAGCTGGTTCTCCCCGAAATGCATTGAGGCGCAGCAGTTGACTGGATCTTCTAGGGGTAAAGCACTGTTTTGGTGCGGGCTACGTGAGCGGTACCAAATGGAGACAAACTCTGAATACTAGAGATAAATAAGGGTTAGCCAGTGAGACGATGGGGGATAAGCTTCATCGTCAAGAGGGAAACAACCCAGATCACCAGCTAAGGCCCCTAAATGACCACTGAGTGATGAAGGAGGTAGGAGTGCAAAGACAGCTAGGAGGTTCGCCTAGAAGCAACAATCCTTGAAAGAGTGCGTAATAGCTTACTGCTCGAGCGCTCTTGCACCGAAGATAATCGAGACTAAGCGATCTGCCGAAGTTGTGGGATGTAATAAAAGATACATCGGTAGGGGAGCATTCCACCTCAAAGGGAAGTGTCTGCATGAGCAGATGTGGACGAAGCGGAAGCGAGAATGTCAGCTTGAGTAATGCAAACATTGGTGAGAATCCAATGCCCCAAAAACCTAAGGATTCCTTCGCAAGGTTCGTCCACAGAGGGTGAGTCAAGGCCTAAGATCAGGCCGAAAGGCGTAGTTGATGGACAACAGGTTAATATTCCTATACTACCCTTTGTTGGTCCTGAGGGATGAAGTAGGCTAAGTTAGCCCTTAATATGGTTTTGAGGTTCAAGGTCAGAAGGTGACCCTGAAAAAGCGAGGTCAGAACGGGGTAGAGAAAATGCCTCGAGCTAATGTCTGAGTATTAATGAATTCTAGCGTGGAAACACGCTGGGTAACCCATGTCATACTCCCAGGAAAAGCTTGAACGACCTTCAACAAACGGGTACCTGTACCTGAAACCGACACAGGTAGGTAGGTAGAGAATACCTAGGAGCGTGAGATAACTCTCTCTAAGGAACTCGGTAAAATAGCTCTGTAACTTCGGGAGAAGGGGTGCCTCCTTGTAGATAAGGAGGTCCTAGTGACCAGGCCCGGGCGACTGTTTACCAAAAACACAGGTCTCCGCAAAGTTGTAAGACGATGTATGGGGGCTGACGCCTGCCCAATGCCGGAAGGTTAAGGAAGTTGGTGACCTGATGACAGGGAAGCCAGCGATCGAAGCACCGGTGAACAACGGCCGTAACTATAACAGTCCTAAGGTAGTGAAATTCCTTGTCGGGTAAGTTCTGACCTGCATGAAAGGCGTAACGATCTGGGCACTGTCTCGGAGAGAGACTCGGTGAAATAGACATGTCTGTGAAGATGCGAACTACCTGCACCTGGATAGAAAGACCCTATGAAGCTTTACTGTTCCCTGGGATTGACTTTGGGCTCTTCTTGCGCAGCTTAGGTGGAAGGCGAAGAAGGCCCTCTTCCGGGGGGGCATGAGCCATCAGTGAGATACCACTCTAGAAGAGCCAAAAGTCTAACCTTGCGACTGAACCTACTATCCAAGGGACAGTCTCAGGTAGATAATTTCTATGGGGCGTAGGCCTCCCAAAAGGTAACGGAGGTGTGCAAAGGTTTCCTCGGGCTGGCCAAAAATCGGTCCTCGAGTACAAAGGGAGAAGGGAGCTTGACTGCAAGACCGACCCGTCAAGCAGGGACGAAAGTCGACCTTAGTGATCCGACGGTGTCGAGTGGAAGGGTCGTTGCTCAACGGATAAAGGTTAATCTAGGGATAACAGGTTGATCTTCCCCAAGAGTTCACATCGACGGGAAGGTTTGGCACCTCGATGTCAGCTCTTCACCACCTGGGGCGGTAGTATGTTCCAAGGGTTAGGTTGTTCGCCCATTAAAGCAGTACGTGAGCTGGGTTCAGAACATCATGAGACAGTTTGGTCCATATCTGATGCGGGCGTTAGAGCATTGAGAGGACTTTTCCTTAGTACAAGAGGACCGGGAAGGACACACCTCTGGTGTACCAGTTATCGTGCCCTCGGTAGATGCTGGGTAGCCAAGTGCGGAGCAGATAATTATTGAACGCCTATAAGTAAGAATCCCACCTCAAGATGAGTGCTCTCAGAAGGTCATGGCGAGACGAGCCGTTTATTAGATGATAGGTGTCAAGTGGAAGTGCAGTGATGCATGTAGCCGAGGCATCCTAAGAGACTGGAAGATTTGAACCTTGTTACTACATGACCCGATTGATCTGATCAGGTCCTGCAGATGTCATAAAGAATAAAAAAAATTGATTCTTTCCGACTCCTAATCTAATATGAAAAATGATTCTTTTTCTTTCTAAAAAAGAAGCTGAGAGAATCCAAGAAGTTTTTATTGCATAGCTCCATTCGTATCATTCTGAGTTTCTCTACTTTTAGGGCCTGAAAAGCCCCGCCAAGTAGAGAAGAGAACTCGGCAAGTACTAACTAATTATGGCCTTCTTCGTTTATGATTTGAAATTCTGGTGTCTCGGGCGTAGGGGAACCACACCAATCCATCCCGAACTTGGTGGTTAAACTTTATTGCGGTGACGATACTGCAGGGGAAGCCCTGTGGAAAAATAGCTCGATGCCAAAATAATAAAAAAAAAGCTTACTTATTTTTCAAAATAAACCCAACCCCAGCATTCTTTTTTTCCCATTCCACACTGTGAAATGGAATATTTGTGATCTCGTGGAGACGGAGCCTGTAGCTCAGAGGATTAGAGCACGTGGCTATGAACCATGGTGTCGGGGGTTCAAATCCCTCCTCGCCCACAGCAGTCCACTATAGAGAGACTATGAGTATCTCTAGCAGTTCTATAGAATATAGAATAAAATGACTATGACTGCTCTCGAACTAGTAAGAGCACTACGAATACCAATAGCTTCAATTTGTGTTGAAGATTTGAACTTTACTAAACAAAGGTCAGTAAGGGTCCGTACATGGCGTATACTACTATTTTGAATATGTTAAAGATTCTATTATATATAACATTTCTTTGTGGTGGTGATTGACCGTCGCCTCCCCTTGTCCCGAAGGCTTTCCGAAGAAACAAACAAAGGAGGGATTGCTATGATAACCTATTATGCTTATAATATACCCTAGAATAGGCATAAGAAGGTGAAGGTCTTTCGAATAACCTTTCCATTGAATTTTTCAATCGTTGATGCACTTGTCATAATTTGTTTCAAAGAAACGACATATATAGAGACTTCATACCTTCGTTATTCCTCAGTAGCTCAGTGGTAGAGCGGTCGGCTATTAACCGATTGGTCATAGGTTCAAATCCTATTTGAGGAGAGTATTTTTCTTCAAGCACTTGTTTTTTATGAACAAGTAGCAAATTATCCAAATTATGAATAAGATATTGTCGATAACAGAGATCGGACCAGAAAAAGAGGAAAAAAACTGTCCAATTTCTAGAGCTGAATTAGATTAAACCTCTATTCACTCCAACATATATATATATATATATATTAACTATTGATCTTAATCTCATTGATCATTTTATCCCGGCAATGTTACCAACATCCACGTGTAGATTGAGAATAATCTAAAACCCGGGGCTAGCTCGCTCATTTATTTCAAATTATGAGTGAGCTAAGGTAATTTAGCTCGATCTGCTCGGGGATTTTATTTTGTTAAATGAAGTATTGGAAAGTGGTAAAGTATGAAGATGGATCTCATATCAGCGATCATACCTTCATCGGATCAATCACTCACCTATTTGTCTTTCCTTTTTAAGGAAGCATTTCAATAAGTTTTTTCATCATCTTTCATTTAGCTATCTCTATATCTATCTGTTCCATGTAAACGAGTTGATGAAATCGGTGAATAATATTAATTAACAATATTTGATTATCTTAAAGAATAAATCAGGGAACAATATTTCAAAAGGATTATGTGATATGCATTAATGCTGATAAAGAGCACAATTTATATACATTCTAATTTTCTATGGATAGAATGAAAATAGAAATTATCAAAATGAATAGTAATATATTAATATGGATATTAATATAAAAAATAAAGAGAAAAATATATAGGAAGATACATGTCCCCCTCCTAAGCATCTCATTCCCTCCCCTGCAAAAAGACCTAAAAAACCTACTCCATTTGGGATTCCATCAATTTCCCATTGATCAAATGAATGACTTGTTTTAGCTAATCCTCGTATACCTTTAATCAAGATTATGTCATAATATATGTCTATATAAGCTCGATAATAAGACCAATTATATAGAATATTAATTGATTGGTCCATAATAATCTTCATATGAGGATTTGTTTTATGATATACATTATGTGATAAGAAGTAAATAGGTCTATATAGAATACAGGCCATCAATATACCGAGAAATGCTATACCAACTGAGGGGATTGCGTCTATGAAAAATTCGGACCAATTCTCCGGATGTTTTTTATCAAAACGGGTCATCGATGAAGTAAACCATTGAGATAATATGTCATAACTCATTCCGCTTCGAAAAAAAGGAACTCCTATCAATCCAACAAACAGAGTAAATATTCCCAAGACAACTAAAGGAAATAGCATTACCTTGCCCGATTCTTTCGGATATGCAAAAGATCCCTTATGGAAGAAAGGATAAGTGACAACCAAACCTCTGTTCTTTTTGTACAATCCTTCCATCTTATTCGAAATTTGAAATGCTTCTTTGGAAAAGGAATTATTCCTTCCTATAATTTGATTCGACATAGAATCCGCTCTCGTTCTACTTAATATTCTGGATTCCTCCTCTCCCCACATAGAAGTTGAATATAATGTAATATGGTTGTTATATGAATTAACTAAATTCACGCGGAAGTCCCCTTCAAAAGTAAGTAAATACATACGAAACATGTAAAAGGCAGTTAATCCTGCCGTGAACCAAGTTATCCCCCCAAAAATGGGGGAATATAACTTACTATCACTAAGAATTTGGTCTTTAGACCAAAAACAAGCAAAAGGTGGAATACCAGAAAGAGAAAGTGTCCCTAAAAGAAAAGTGATTCCTGTAATTGGCATATATTTCCTCAAACCACCCATAAGAGCCATATTCTGACTTTTACTGGGGCAATATCCAACAATGGGTTCCATGGAATGGATCACTGATCCGGATCCTAGGAACAATAATGCCTTGGAATAAGCATGTGTAATCAAATGGAACAGAGCGATTCGATAGGAATCTATCCCTAGAGCTAACATCATGTAACCTAATTGAGACATAGTAGAATAAGCCAAGCCTCTTTTAAGATCTTTTTGAGCGAGAGCCATAGTAGCTCCCAATAGGGCTGTTATTCCACCTATCCAAGAGATAAGATACATTATTAAAGGTAGAGCTTTAAAAAGAGGAAACAATCGAGCTACAAGAAAAATTCCTGCTACTACCATAGTAGCAGCATGTATAAGAGCTGAAATAGGAGTAGGCCCCTCCATAGCATTAGGTAACCATACATGAAATGGGAAATGTGCAGATTTGGCTATTGGACCTAAAAATAAGAGAAAAGCACATGAAGTAACAAAAAACGAACCAACCCCATCAACGGCAATCAAATCCTTTAATTTTTCAGACAAATATTGAAATTCGAAACTAGCTGTTACCCAATAAAAACCTAGGATTCCTAATAAGAGTCCAAAATCCCCCGCATGGTTAGTTATAAATGCTTTTTGACAAGCATTAGCGCACTGGGTTGCGTAAACCAAAAACCTATCAATAAATAGGAACACATTCCTACTAATTCCCAAAAAAGATATATTTGTAATAAATTAGGGCTAATAACTAGTCCCAGCATAGAAGCATTGAAAAAATTAAGTTAAGCAAAAAACCTCACATATGTTTTATCATGAGACATATAATTATCGTTGTAGATCATAACCATGGTTCCAACTGTTGTAACTAAAACTAACATAATGGAAGTAAGTGGATCAATCAAATAGCCCAACTCTAATGAAAACTTATTATTGATAACCTAGGACCAGAAATAGCGATAGATGGGACCATCAGTAATCTGTTGCAAGAACAAATTGAAAGAAAGAAACATAGCTACGCTTAACAGAAAAATGCTAATAAGAGCCCATGTACGGCGAACACTCTTAGTTGCTCCTGGAAAAAATAAGGATCCTAATGCAATTGCTATGGAAGCTGAAAGCGGAAGGAAAGGTACGATCCAAGCATATTTGTATATAATTCCATAGAAAGATTAAATCATTATTCTCAATATTTTCCACATTCTTAGTTTTCAATCCACTAGATCCTAAAGAGAATAAAATAAAAACAACAGATCATGAATAAAGAAGAATGATAGAATATGGGATGGAATCCTATCGATTTCATATTTATTGATGACCTTTTTTCATCTTTTTTCTGCAAATACCAGATTGAAACTGATCAATACTAATACTAATCAAATATTTGTAAGATGAGCAAGAAGGAACTCTTTTTCAGTCTAGGTACTGACTATTAGTCTTCTATTGTAGATGAATGGTAGTTAGAACTTAATCGAAGATTAAACCAATTTTAATTCCTAAGATAAGAAATAATTGAATCTGTTAAAATGACATAGTGGCTTTTCATTCACTCAAAATTCGTAAGTATATACGTATGTAAAAATTGAAATTATTATTAATTTGTATTGTGGCAAGAGTTCGGGTTTATATTATAAAATACGTTTTAGAAGAACAACAAGGTGAAAATACATTATTTATTTCAATTTTCAATAATTCTAATTGGAGGAGTTGCATTAAAGTTTCTGTTCTTCAAATGTCCTTCACATCGAACTAATAAAAAAATTAAAACCATAATATGGCGGTTCCAAAAAAGCGTACCTCTAAATCGAAAACAAAAAATCATAAGAATGTTTGGAAGAAAAAAGCATATCGGGCTGCAGCAAAAGCACTTTCTTATGTTAAGAGTGAGTATATTTATTCTGAGCTTGAGCTTTACGGTGATGGTGATTGGAAGATATTTCCTGTCAATTCACCGGAAAGAAAACCCGAGGGTTTTCCTTCCTCCATAGCAGAGGAGGAGAAGTACATAGCAGAGGAGAAGTATATGCCAGATATGACATAGCCCTCCATAGACGAATTTTGGCCCCCCGTAGATCCCTCTGTAGATCCCCCCGATGCATAACATCAGCAAATAGAGTACACCTCTCTAAGACCCTAGAGAGGAGCAATCCAAATCTTTTTATCTCTTGGAGGTAGAAATACTTGGAAGGATGGTCAGGCAGAAGGGACGCGGTTCTATAATTAGTTCCACTATAGCCCTTCTCTCTAACCTCTTTTAAAGATGGGGAATTTGTAAATCATTCCGTCATCCCTTTTTTTGCTTTCCCAATGGAAAAAGATCAAAGTGCATCATTCTTTTGAATAATCCCGGAGAAACTCCGACATTAAATCTTGCTAATAACTTTATTTTATGAAAGTTGCATTTTATTTATCTATGCCGAAGAGAAAGTCGATCGAAACGTAGGAATATATAGACCATGAACAAAAAGAAATAGATCTCATTCTTTTTTCTTACTCTAAATTAAATAAATAATATTGAACTTCGGAATATTTTTTTTTATGATCAAAAATTTGTCCGTTCGCCCCTCTTTGATTCCTAGAGAACAAAAAGGATCTGTGGAATCTCAAGTATGTTATTTAACCAGTCAAATTAAAAGACTTATTGAACATTTGGACCTGCACAGAAGAGACTACTTGTCCCAAAGAGGTTTGTGGAAAATTGTGGGTAAACGTAAACGACTTCTGATTTATCTGTTCAAGAAAGATAGACTTCGTTATAAAAATTTAATCGGTCAACTAACTATTCGTGGGCCGCATTAATTTCGAATGAAATTGTCAGATCCAATTGTGGTTTTTTAAATTCTAGATCCTAATGAGTCATTCTTTCTTTTGTTCTCATTGATTTTTGAAAAAACCGAGGAAGAGTTATGATTATGGTTGCTACAGAGAAGGACCTTATGATGGTAAGTATAGGTCCTCATCATCCATCAATGCATGGTGTTCTTCGACTTATTGTTACTCTAGATGGTGAAGATGTTATTGACTATGAACCTATATTAGGTTATTTACATAGAGGGATGGAAAAAATTGTTGAGAACCGAACAATTGTTCAATATCTCCCCTATGTAACACGATGGGATTATTTAGCTACTATGTTCACAGAGGCGATAATGGTTAATGCGCCAAAAAAATTGGAAAATATTCAAATACCTAAAAGGGCTAGCTATATCAGAGTGATTATGCTAGAGTTAAGTCATATAGCTTCTCATTTGTTATGGCTTGGACCTTTCATGGCTGATATTGGTGCGCAGACTCCTTTCTTTTATATTTTAAGAGAGAGGGAAATGATATATGATTTATTTGAAGCTGCCATGGGCATGCGAATGATGCATAATTATTTTCGTATTGGAGCAGTAGCTGTAGATTTACCCTACGGTTGGATAGATAAATGCTTAGATTTTTGCTATTATTTCTTTCCAAAAGTGACAGAATATGAAAGGCTTATTACACGCAATCCTATCGTTTTGAAACAAGTGGAGGGAGTAGGCATTATTAGTAGAGAAGAAGCAATAGATTGGAGTTTATCAGGACCCATGCTACGAGCTTCCGGAATCCAATGGGATCTTCGGAAAGTGGATCATTATGAATGTTATGATGAATTGGATTGGGAAATCCAATGGCAAAAAGAAGGAGATTCGTTAGCTCGTTATTTGCTTCGAATCAAGGAAATGAAAGAATCTATAAAAATAATTAGACAGGCCCTAGAAGTAATTCCGGGAGGTCCATATGAGAATTTAGAGGTTCGACGTTTAAATAAGCGAAAAGATTCACAATGGAACGATTTTGAATCTCGGTTTATTAGTAAAAAACCTTCCCCTACTTTTGAATTATGAAAACAAGAACATTACGTTAGAGTAGAAGCTCCTAAAGGTGAATTAGGAATTTTTTTTATAGGAGATGATAATATTTTTCCCTAGAGATGGAAAATCCGACCACCTAGTTTTATTAATTTGCAAATTCCTCCTCAACTGGTTAAAAGGATGAAATTAGCCGATATCATGACGATTTTGGGTAGTATAGATATCATTATGGGAGAGGTTGATCGTTAAAATGGTGATTAATATAAAAAATTTCGAAGAACAAGCTATCAATTTATTTTCTCGATTGGGATTTTCAAAAGAAATCTCTAGTCTTATATGGATTCTAATTGATATAATTATCCTTCTATTGGGAATTACGATAGGATTATTAGTTATTGTATGGCTCGAAAGAAAAATATCTGCGGGAATACAACAACGTATTGGACCTGAATACGCCGGTCCTTTGGGAATTATTCAAGCTTTGACAGATGGAATCAAACTACTGCTAAAAGAGGATATTATTCCATCTAGGGGGGATATTTGGTTATTTAGTATTGGACCAGCGGTAGTGGTCATACCTATTTTTTTAGGCTATTTAGTAGTTCCCTTTGGTCGCCATATTGTTTTAATTGATCTTAGTATAGGCGTTTTTTTTTGGATTGCCATTTCAAGTATTGCTCCCCTTGGACTGCTTATAGCAGGATATGGATCAAATAATAAATATTCTTTTTCAGGTGGTCTCCGAGCTGCTGCTCAAGCTATTAGTTACGAAATTCCTTTAGCTTTATGTGTGTTATGTATATCTCTACGTGTGATTCGTTGGAATATGAAATTTATTTTTCCCTCTTTTTAGTTAGTAGAAGAAATAAAAAGAGGGAAAAACAGAAGTGAATGGGATGAATATTGATCCTTCATTCCGATCAAAAAACTAGATAGTCATATGGGTGAGATCAAACAATTTACAAATCTTGCAGTAAGATGATTAAGTCCCATCCCCCATGTACAAGAGTGAGAGCATGCACAATCAGTGAAAACTGTGTATCCCAGTTCATATATTAGTCATTGGGGCCCAACAGCGGGGAGGAAAAGGAAAAAAGTATGAAGTTACTGTCATATATACCAAAAATGAAGCAAAGGTAGATGGTCAGAAACACCAAGATATAAAAAAGATTAGTTAAAAAAAGAAACTGATATCTAGACCAGAGATGTTTTCATAAACATGGGATAACAATAAGGACTTGACATTGGTAGGGATGATCAAGTAGTACTTCCTCAGAACCCCGATCTAGAATATGTTTCTATCTACTTAAAAAAGAATGGCTATCCAGAACGAAGTAATCCTTTACACATTTTTCTTTCTCCCACAAAAAAGTAGTGAAGGTTGAGATAGGTTCAAAAGCTCCTATTATTTGTAGCAGACGGAATCTCATTGGTTCAATTTATGAATATTCTGGTGCTTTTTTTATTGTGTTCTTTATTTCTTAATGACCAGTGAGAAGCCGTATGAAGTGAAAGTTTCACGTACGGTTTTGGAATAGAGATGAAAACAGTGATGTTTCTGTCGACTATAATTATCCAACAGTTCAAGTACAATTGATATAGTTGAAGCACAATGCAGATATGGTTTTTTAGGATGGAATTTGTGGCGCCAACCTATAAGGTTTCTAGCTTTTTTCATCTCATCTCTGGCAGGATGTGAGAGATTGCCCTTTGATTTACCAGAAGCGGAAGAAGAATTGGTAGCAGGTTATCAAACTAAATATTCGAGTATCAAATTTGGTTTATTTTATGCTGCTTCTTACCTTAATCTGTTAGCTTCTTCATGCTTTGTAGCAGTTCTTTACTTGGGCGGATGGAACTTATCAATTCCATTCCTACCCATTCTGGAACATTTTGAATGGGATTCTATTTCTGGAATTAGCAGGGTCGTTAATATAACAATCGGGATCCTAATTATATTAGCTAAAGCCTATCTGTTCTTATTTATTTCTATCACGGCAAGATGGACCTTGCTTAGGATAAGATTGGACCAATTATTGGATCTTGGGTGGAAATTTCTTTTACCTATTGCTCTGGGTAATCTATTACTAATAGCTTCTTTCCAACTTATTTTATTGTGATTAACTTTCTTTTTTGCTTCGTGAAGAGGTTCTATATTCTCAATTCTGCAATATATCCAAAATTGATAGATCCGATCTATGAAGAGAAAGAAATTTCTATGAAATGATTATTCAAGGAGATTTTACACATGTTCTCCATGGTAATTGGGTTTATGAATTATAGTGAACAAGCAATACAAGCTGCGAGATACATTGGTGAAGGTTTTATGGTTACCTTATATCATATGAATCGTTTACCTATTACTATTCAATATCCCTATGAAATATTGATCCCATCAGAATGATTTCGCGGAAGGATCCACTTTGAATTTGATAAATGTATTGCTTGTGAAGTATGCGTCCGTGTATGCCCAATAAATCTACCTGTTGTGGATCGAAAAGTCGGAATAGATATTGGGAAAAAACGATTGGAAAATTATAGTATTGATTTTGGAATTTATATCTTTTATGGGAATTGTGTCGAATATTGTCCCACAAATTGCCTGGCAATGACTGAAGAATATGAACTTTCGACCTATGATCGTCATGAATTAAATTATGATCATATTGCTTTAGGACGTTTACCTATATTGGTTGTTGAAGATTTAACAATTCAAACAATTCCGAGCTCAACATATTAACTTAGTATGTCTGAAGAAACTACGGACAAATTGGATTATTCAATCGCTTCTACGATTATTCAGATTGAGTTCCGATCAAAGAATATCTGATAAATAAAATACTTTTTTGACAAGTCAGGAATTATAAATCCTATTGACATTTCATGAATAATGTCACATGTATGATTGATCAGAATCTATTATTAAACTATAGATTAATGAATCATTGCCCATATCAAATGAAATATTTCAAGTACAAATCCAGTATAGCATATAGGTAAATGAGGTCACTTTTTATTGAATGAATGGGAGGAAATAATATTTAAACTTATTGTGCACATAATGAATCGATATATGATATTCTTTTGGCTCCTCTAACGCTAAGTCTTATATTAGGAGGTATGGGAGTAGTATTATTTACTAATCTAATTTATTCTACTCTTTCATTGGTGCTAGTTCTTATTTGTATATCCCTTTTCTATATTCTATTGAACACGGATTTCGTAGCTGTTGCACAAATCCTGATCTACATATGAGTTGTTAATATTTTGATTCTATTTGTCGTGATGTTGATTAATAATCCGAAATATCCCAATTATGCCCCTCCCTGGACCGTCAAAGATAGCATCACTTCAATAGTTTGTACAATTCTTTTTTGTTCATTAATTACTATTATCTTGAACATATCATGGTTCGGAATATCTCTGACTCAAAAATCAGATCAAATGTTAGAACGAGATTTAACAAACAATATTCAACGTATTGGGGCTCATTTATCCACTGATTTTTTTTTTCCATTCAAACTTATTTCTATAATTCTTCTAGTTGCTCTTATAGGAGCTACTACTATAGCTCGTCGAGAAGAAACAGTTTGAAAATGAAAGCTCTCGTGCGTATTAGTAGCATAAATGTGTTGTTTTATCTTCATAGATCATGAAAGAATCCTTTTGTTCTTTCGATAATGGAAAAGGAGAAACTTATTAGAACTTTTGTTTGTATCTGAAGAGGTTAAGGTATGAGGATTTCCTCTATTATGCTCGAACATGCACTTATTTTAGGTGCTTATTTATTCTCTATCGGTATTTATGGACTAGTAACAAGTCGAAACATGGTTAAAGCACTTATGTGTCTTGAACTAATACTCAATGTGGCGAATTTAAACCTAGTAATATTTTCAGATTATTTTGATAGTAGGCAAGTAAAGGGGGATATCTTCTCGATCCTTGTTATAGCTATTGTTGCTGCTAAAGCAGCTATTGGATTAGCTATTGTTCTGGCAATATATCGTAACAGAAAATCAACTCGTATCGATCAATTTAATTTGTCAAAATGGTAATGGAGATCTCCTTCCATATGAAGAATTTATAGACCTATTCCTATTCAAATAGATACCAGGCCTGTCTCTTTCAAAATAGATCTAGATCTCTCTTTTCTCTTTATTTTAGAGAGATTTATTATAAGTATTACGATCAATCAAGAGCATAATTCATATTTAACTCACCATCCAAATGATCTATCTAACACGATTAGACCAGATTCGGTCAAATCTGGAGAAGTGAAAATTAGACAAATTTGTCTCTTTTATAAAATAAACAGATAGAATCCGAATCTATTCATTATATCACCGATAATACAATTATTGATTTGCTTGATATTCATAATATATCATCATTGGCCATATATTAAAAAATATTATTCAATTTAAAACTTTTTATATGATAACTAATGGAGTTCTTAGATCCAATGGCACATTCAGTCAAAATTTATGATACATGTATTGGTTGTACCCAGTGTGTACGAGCATGTCCCATAGATGTATTAGAAATGATACCTTGGGAAGGATGTAAAGCTAAGCAAATTGCTTCTGCTCCAAGAACAGAAGACTGCGCAGGTTGTAAGAGGTGTGAATCGGCTTGTCCAACGGATTTCTTAAGTGTACGTGTTTATTTATGGCATGAAACAACTCGCAGTATGGGTCTAGCTTACTGATCCATAAAAAAAGAAAAATAGTTAGATCCATCCCATACATATTTTTCATTCTCCTTTTCTTCTTTCACTGATCAAAACCCATACTCGACCCAAAATTGAAAGCATGGGTTTTGATATCGAAAGTCTCTTTTCTCTTCATTATGAGTAATTTACCTTGGTTAACAATAATTGTTATTTTTCCCATATCTGCGGGGTTATTAATCCCATTATTTCCCCATAAAGGAAATAAAATGATTCGATGGTATACTCTAGGTATTTGCTTATTAGATCTACTTTTAATGACCTATATATTCCGTTATCATTATCATTTTGATAATTCATTAATCCAATTGGAAGAGGATTATAACTAGATAAATCTTATCCATTTTCATTGGAAACTAGGAATTGATGGATTTTCCATTGGACTTATTTTATTAACGGGATTTGTAACTACTTTATCTACTTTAGCTACTTGGCCAGTTACTCGAAATCTGCGATTATTGCATTTCTTGATGTTGGCAATGTATAGTGGCCAATTGGGATTATTTTCTTCTTGAGATATTCTACTTTTCTTTCTCATGTGGGAGTTGGAACTAATTCTTGTTTACCTCCTTTTATCCATGTGGGGGGGAAAAAGACGTCTATATTTGGCCACAAAATTTCTTTTGTATACTGCCAGTGGTTCCATTTTTATCTTAATGGGAGCTTTAAGTATGGGTCTCTATGGATCTCATGGGCCAACATTCGATTTTGAATTATTAGCTAAAAAAGATTATGCCATCACACTTGAAATACTATTATAATTAGGCTTTTTGATCGCTTATGCAATAAAATTGCCAATCTTTCCTTTACATACCTAGTTACCAGATACTCACAGGGAAGCACATTATAGTACATGTATGCTTTTGGCTGGAGTTCTATTGAAAATGGGAGGATATGGGTTGATTCGGATCAATATGGAATTGCTACCTCATGCTCATTCTTTGTTTTCGCCGTGGTTGATAATAATAGGAGCAATACAAATTATCTATGCAACTCTCACTTCTATGGGTCAACACAATTTGAAAAGAAGGATAGCCTATTCATCAATATCTCATATGGGCTTTGTAATTATAGGAATGGGTTCCACGGCATCTATAGGGCTCAATGGAGCCATTTTGCAAATGATTTCTCATGGATTAATCGGTGCTGCACTTTTTTTCTTGGTAGGAACAAGTTATGATAGGATACGTACTCTTTTCCTTGATGAAATGGGAGGAATCGCTATACCAATGCCTAAAATCTTTACTATGTTCAGTAGCTTTTCAATGGCTTCTCTTGCATTGCCAGGAATGAGTGGTTTTGTAGCAGAATTTATGATATTTTTGGGAATAATTACTAATCATAAATATTCTTTGACCTTTCGGATCATTATTACTGCAATAGCGGCAATTGGAATGATATTAACTCCCATTTATTTGTTATCTATGTTACGTCGAATGTTCTAGGGATATAAAGTTTCGAATGCCCCGAAACCTTATTTTAAGGATTCGGGACCACGCGAACTTTTTATTTTGATCTGTCTCTTTTTACCAATCATAGGTATTGGTCTTTACCCCGTCTAGTTCTATTTTTACATAATGCTAAGGTAGAAGCTACTTTATCTCAATCTTTCTATTAATCGTAATCATTTTTTTTGAGCTTTCAGATGAATTGGAAACTATCTAATAGGCCTAGTTATACCCTTTTTTTACGAGATATAAAAAATATGAAATAGAGAAAATTGCTCTCTAGTTCGAGTTATTTCAAGTAATAACTTGGGAAAACTCACTATTAATTCAATACCATAGAATCACTGATGATTATTCTAAATAATTCATCATATATAGAGTAGAATAATGTCTATTAATCCTTTTTAATACTTATAAAAGTATACATGCCAGGAATCAGATTTGAACTGGTGACACAAGGATTTTCAGTCCTCTGCTCTACCAACTGAGCTATCCCAGTTGTTCCCCTATGCATCATACTAGCACAGTAACCAAACTCTTGTCAACTAAAAACAAAAAGCTAAAAGTCAGCATTTGAAAGAGTAGAAACAACGATGCAAATAAAAACATGCATATATGTTATATACAATTATACAACATACACATATACAAAGATGTATATATACAGAAGCAGACACAAATTGATCATACAATTCAAACTTCTTATGTGATAAAGTTTTCTTATATTCTTATTAACACATCTAACAAATAATAATAAAAAAGAAAATAAAACAGACCTCTTTGATAAAGAGGCCTAGGGATAGAGGGACTCGAACCCTCATGATCTATAAAACCAACGGATTTTCCTCCTACTCCAATTTTCATTGTTGTTGACATTGACATGTAGAATTGGACTCTATCTTTATTCTCGTCCAATTATTACTTCCAAAAATGGAAGTAAACGCAACTCTCTTTCTAGAGAAGCTCTTAATTGGAAAGCTTCATGAATCCCTCAATTTCAATTTGAAGCTAGGCATATTCTTTTTCAAATAAAACCTAGAACAATTCAAGCTTTAATCATTTTTTTTTGTTTATTAGTGATATATAATGCAAGCGTTAAATAAAATACAAAAGAAATTTTGTAAATAATGTATTGTATCCAATTCAAATTATGTTGATTCATTAGAATAGCTTCCGTTGAGTCTCTACACCTATCCCTTTCTTGGAAAGGAAACTATTGTCTCTAGAAATCGGATTTGGCTCAGGATTGCCCATTCAAAATATCCCAAGGTTCCCTGGATTTGGATGCTATCACTTGGTAAGTTTCCATACCAAGGCTCAAAAAATTTAAGTCTGCAGCGTCTACCAATTCCGCCATATCCCCTTCTTGTAGAACGAAATAATCAAATAATAATTGCATCCCATTAATTATTTTATTTGCATTAGCATTATATTCTTTCTGCATTTTTTATGCAATGTTCTTATCTGTATTCCCATCCTACACCACAAAAATATCCCTTTCTCTATTTAGATCTTATTGAAATCATATTTCCGTTCTATAAGTATAGTCTACGAAAGGATGAGAAATCAAAAAGAAATTTTTTCTGATTTTTCGGAAGAATACTGTTCCACCTGGGATGGAAGGATTCGAACCTTCACAATAACAGGACCAAAACATGCTGCCTTACCACTTGGCCACGCCCCATTGGTGTTGTTTTATTTTAATCAATTAATAGAAATTGAAGCAATGTTTCATTGTAATTCATTAGAGATTCATTCTTATCTGGTGCTATCATCAGCTACCACGTTCTCTTTCCCCTGAATAAATTTCACCTCAAAATCATATTCACACAAGAACTCCATCCACCGTCTCTGCCTAGCATTAAGATTAGGCTGAGTAAAAGTGTACAACAGACTACGGTGATCACTGTGAAGCTCAAAGCAATGTCCCAAGAAGAAATGTATCCAACAAACCAAAGCATGAACAACTGCAGATAACTCCGGATCATGAGTAGGGTAGTTCATTTCGTGATCCTTGAGTTTGCGAGATTCATAGGCAATCACACGACCTTCTTGCATCAAAATGGCTCCTAAAACATCCAACGACACATCAGTACAAACAAAAAATTCCTTAGTAGGATCAGGAACAACTAATATAGGTGAACTCGTCAACTTTTCCTTGAGTGTTTGGAAGGCCAACTGACTTAGATCTGACCAAATGAATTTCTTCCCTTTCCTCTAAAGAGAAGTAATAGGATGAGCAATCGTGGAAAACCCCTCAACAAACCATCTATAATATCCTACAAGACCCATAAAACTACGAACCTTAGGCACATTGGTAGGCACGGGCCAATCCATAATGGCTTGGATCTTCGAAGGATCCACTACAATACCCTCTCTAGAGATAACATGACTGAGGTATCTCATCTCAGTTTGGAAGAACTCACACTTTGACAAATTCGCAAATAGTTGATTCTCCCCCAAGCACTACAATACTTGTCTCATGTGCTCCTCGTGCTCCTTCATATCTCTAGAATAAATCAAAATTTCATCGAGAAACACAAGAACAAAATGATCCAAGTACGTGCGAAAGACACCGTTCATCAAGCTCATGAAAATGGACGGTGCATTCGTTAACTTGAATGGTACCACGGTGAATTTGTAGTGCCTATAACAAGTTCAAAATGCAGTCTTATGTATATCTACTTCAAAAATGCGCAATTGATGGTATCCCAATTTCAGATCAATCTTAGAAAATATATTTTCTCCCTTGATCTAATCAAAGAGGTCGTCAATTCTAGGCAAAGGATATCGATTCTTAACCATCACCTTATTCAATTGATGATAGTCAATGCATAACCTAAGGGATCTGTCCTTCTTCTTCATGAAGATGACAGGTGCTCCCCAAGGAGAAACACTCAGATGAATGAAACCCTTAGCCAAGAGCTCCTCCAACTGAAAACAAAGCTCTTCCAGTTCCTGTGTAGTCATTTTGTATGGGGCCCGATATATAGGCTCAACTCCAGGAACCAGATCGATTCTGAAATCAATATCACATTTCGGTGGCATACCCAAAATATCACTAGGAAACACATCAACAAATTCCCCAAGGATAGGGTAATCATCAAGAGATACCTCTCGACTCTCCCCTACCTCCAAGTCACTAACAGTAGTTGCAAACAACTAACAACCCTGTCACATACACCTCCTTAACTGCATAGCAAATATAATTCGCAAGGAGATGGGTTTTTGCACACCAACTATCTCAATCTCAACACTAGAATCATCTAAACAACTTGCTATCGTTCATTGACAATCAATCACTGCACTATGAGATTCTAACCAATCCATTCCTAGAACAATGTCATAGGATCCAAGAGGTGTAACTCAAAGATCTACTGAAGTAGATAACGATACAATCCTAACTCCATAATCATGAATGAGGGATTCAACCGCTACCTTAGCCCAAAAATCCAATTCTACCTGCCACCTAATACCTTGCTTTACTACCACTAGCCCACATCGCTCAACAATGGAAGGAGAGATAAATGAATCAGAAGCTCTAGAATCAAATAGAATAGAAACACTAACACCCTATAACTAACCTGAAGCCTCAACCACAGTATTATAGTGATCCGCCTAACGATTTTCCACCATAGAAAAAACTCTATAAGATTGACCTGCATCACCAACCATCAGCTCTGAAGCTGCGGGTTGCTGACCAAACCCTAAAGTACCTCTCATCGGATACTACCTCACAATATGACCTTGCTGACCACATGAGAAGTATCCAGTGCCCTTGCCAAAACCTCTATCGAAACCTCTGCCACTCGAAGGTGCATTCAAATTTTGGAAGCTGCCTCTATTGACCGTTGACTGTGCACTCTGAGTTGGTTGATCCTGCCGGTTGCGCTTATTTCGTCTCCAATTAGGATTCTTTCAAGACTGTGAACCATTACTCAACAACATCTGAGAACCCTTATTCTTTTGTGGGTAAAGTTGTTGTTGCTATTGTCCACCCTTAGCGGGTGCCTATTGGTTTCAAGAGGAACCACCTGTCTAAATCAGACCACCACGAGGACCAAAACCTATAGTAGAAGCATTGTCGATCAAAACACCTGTATGTCCACCCAATGCCATGGATAGATTCTCCTCCATAATTTGTGCCTTCTCAATGACAACCTCCATCATCTTCGACTTGAAGACTGACTCCCCCACTGATACGGGCGTTCAAGCCCCTGATGAAATGTTGTACCAGCATAGCCTCATCATTCGCTATCCCTAAATATTGTTTGAGATCATAGAATCTACACTCAAATTGCTTGACCGATATAGCCATCTGGTGCAGATCATGGAATTCATTTGCATGACATTGCCTCCAGTGCTCAGATAAGAAACATGCTCTGAAATGCTCCAAAAATATATCCCAAGATACCGATCCAATCTCCAAATGGAGCTTCTGCTCCTCCAATTGCCACCAAGTAGAGGTGAAACCTCTAAGATGCATGATGATGCATCTCACTCTGGTGTTGCTACCATACGAGTGCATAGAAAAACACCGTCCCAAATCCAATAACCATGTCTTCGCCTCCAAACCACCGCCAGTACCATAAAAAATGGGAGGGCGTGCCCTCAAAAAATCTCTCATATACCCAGTAGCTATGGCATCCTACTCCATGGTTTGCACAATCCTTCAAGGTGGTGATCTATCCCTCTCTCTAGTCACTTCCTGTTCATTCCCCTGTCTAGGCCCAAGATGAGCAAGGGCCCGCTCAAGTAAAGGATGCAATAGATCTCCCCCCACACCAGGCTGATTCAAAACCTGCTCATTATTCATCTAATTACCCTAAGGATTAGGTTGTTCTCCATGTTCACTTTCATGTGAACTCTATGGTGGAGTGTCCTGGCAATTTTTCGCATGACCACCACCACGATCTTGTCCACGACCTCTACCGCACCATCTAGGCATGATCCTACACAAGACCAAAGTCGAGTCTCAGTTTAAAGACACAAGGAAACAAGAAAACACACACACTAAAGAGTCTAACACCTAGGACAACCTAGTGGGCTCAAAAGAACCAGAGTACCCAATGTTAGAACCTTTTCTCTAATACCAAGCTATAACACCCCATCGTGGAACCCAGGGAACGACACGTAACAACAACTAAGCAATCAAATTTTTTTTTTTTAAACGTTTAATAACAACATGTGAACATCAACATAAACATGAGCGTTCTCGGGTTCCACAACTATGCTACTAAAGTAAAACAAGAAGTACAACACATCAAGTACTATATACAAGAACATATAAATGTACCATATAAAGATTACATTATCAATAAGAGATACATTATAAGTTAAATAGCAACAAACGAGATTGTGACAAATCTCGATACATCCAAAGTCATAATACAATGAAGCCTCATTTCATCATCATGAGTGAATACAATAAAGAAGATGAACAAGTATAACTGACAATCACGTCCACGAGCATGACCAACAAACATCTCCGTGAACAATGTGTACCCAAGAACTTGTTAAGAAAAATCTCGTCTCGAGCAACAACACCGGCAAGGGGACCCAATGGAATCAAAGGCACATTCCTCCCAGCCGTGTGGTACTTGAAATCCCACCCCCCATGCTAGGAGATAGTATCAGGTCCTCAAGTCAAACTGACATCAATGTAGAGAAATCATACAACACATGGTCGACATACACATGACAAAATGACGACAACACAACCAAATGACAACTGACAAACTCCCAGAGACAATGGCATAATCATAGGTAACTCTACACAAGAGACCCAACATATGTACAAGGATAGGAGTGTCATCACATAAATATAATAGGTTACCCTAGATAATATTCCTAGGTTACAGACCCTCTACCACAGTTACCCTGGAAACCTCTAACGATTTTTGGCCCCTACACAAACTTATGTGGCATCGAATCACTTCTCAAGAAAACAAAGTATTCGATTAGTCATTCTAGGCCATCTCAGACTACATTAACCTAAACAAACGTTAAAGTACAAGTGAGGAAAAACAATTATCTGAGTTATCAATTATTACTACCCAACCCCTAAAAGCTTAGGGTTTAGTTATCACTGATTAATCTACTTCTTTAAGGTTACCCACGCAACCTCTTCAGGGTCTCGACCCCTAACAAAAGCCACTCATCCTAGGTACAACTCGATGAATAGCAAAGACCACATAGCGAAAATGCATGAAAAACATCCTTCCACATAGACTCATAAATGATCTGAAGGATACCAAAACATTTCAAATTCCAGATAAAAGAAAACTACACAACATGCATGGCTAAGTCATGGCCAAATTATACAATGACGATGATAAACAACATTCGAACTTAATTAAAATAGACAAACCACCAACTTATGCCTCTGGAAGGGTTTATCAAGAAAACGATGCCAATAAGATTAAATATCAATTAAACCAAGTTTCCAACATATCCATAATCCTTAATTCATTTTAACTATATTGTTCAATCGTAGAAAAGCTTGATAATTTAAATCCAAGTCATATATTTATTTTTCTCTTTTCCTCGTATTTACCATTCAATTAAATTTCAATATAAAAGATTCACTCATTATGTTATGAACTCGTCATTCAAGAACATAGTGATTTTTTACTATGCAAACAAATGTTAAGATTATAGCTTATAATAAATGATGTTAAGAAATAAATCACATCAATATTAAAGGACATATATTCACCATATAGTAAAGCCTATTCTTCAACTCTACGTTTACCTATTTATATTTTCTATTAAATTGAATTCCAAAACATTATATAAAAACAATACTTGTCATAAACTTAACAAGAACGCATAATACAAATATGAAATTCCTAAATACTCATTATTCTCTTTGACTATAATCAAATAATTCTCTAGATTAATTTCAATGCTGACGATACCCGCATCACATATGCATTACACATTATTTCCTAACATATTGATAATCATTTCTGTAGAGAACTAACGTACTTCTAGAATCAAAAATACAAGTATATAAACCATACATGCTATCAACCACAGACGACTGGAGTAATATCAGTTGATACATATCTAAATAACATCAGCTTGCATGCGTTATTCTTTTTTTTTAAAACAAAATCATTTATTAACTAAAATACAACAACCACTCGGGTAAGACCACCCGATGCACAAAACAAACAGGAATGACGTCAATTACTAGGAAGCACTGATTTACACGAGATTCAATAACCCTAAGCAACCGATAGTATAAGTGATTATTCTCAAGACGTCGACAGAACGAAGACCTACTACAGGCGTTTCAACATGCAAGACAAAATATCAATAACCAAACGCAACCACAAATTAAGGTGAATACAGTCTGGAAAAAGCGTAACTCTAAAGAACCAGATGATATAGACAAATTATTCTATGTATAGAAAAAATGGTGTCGGACTATGTCCTCCAACCTGACAAGTAAAGAAACCGAAATACAAATATAAAAAGACAAAGAAACCAACCTGCATGCAGTGTTTAAGGATGAAAAGATAACAAAAGGAATATGAATGGATGGCGTACCAGGTGGTTGCACCAAAAAAGAGAAAGTTCAGACCGGCCAAACAACACATGCAACACAAAATATTGAAAAAAAAACAATCCTGAAGCGCGTAAGAGAAAGCAATTCAAAAGACCAAATAGCGAATCAAGCATTTGGTAAGCAACCGCCCCACAACAATACATTAGCCGATGACTTTCACAGTCCATGCATGTATTAAACATGCATAAAAACAACTTAAACTCCATGCATTTAAAACAAAATAAATCATAAATAAGACTCGCATCGAAAACTCGTATACAAGGCTGAGGGAATAAGTTTGATTCTAATGAAAGCAAAATTCCAGCTTAAACAGATTATCAGATTGCATGCAACAATAAAGCCAGGCATTGTAATCTAGAAGAAACATGAAAACTCAAGACAAACGATGGTGGAGAGCTCACAACTAAAAAAGAAACAGTTTAAATCCAGATATTGACAAACCTGGAATAGGTGTCGACTTTAAGAGAGAGATTTCAAACTCTAGACTTAGATTTGCTAGGTTTTCCTTTTAACTTTGAAGTCTCATTCTATTTGTTTCATTGTTGCACGTGCAAGTTGGGCTGGGTATATTTCTCTACAAGCTACCATAAATGTTTTTCCACTCTTTTTCCCAAAACAAATAAAGATTCAAACATAGTTTTCAAGAATTTTCATTTAAGAATATACAAGACAAAAGAGGAAAACCTTATTTATTAACCCAAATCCAATGAAGATAGATGCCAGAACCTTCAATTCCTTCTTTCCCAAAAGTACTGATTCCTTTGAAAACTACTGTACACAAACCCCTTAAACCAAGAAATACAGAGAAGATATTTTTCCAAAATCTTCCGTGAAATTTTTCTTCCCAGAACTCCAAAAAATCAAACTTTCTATGAATAATAATTGCACAACCAATTTTTTTTAATGCATTTATTTTATTTTCTCAAAGTTACAAAACTTAACTGATTGTCAAGCAAGCATTCAAAATTGATCAATCAGTTCTAACTAATGAATCTCTAAGATATTATCTTCTAACTCAAAATCAAGTTTTCTGATATTTATTTATAACTTGTTGAAAACAAACTCTTTTAGAATATCTACTTTTCACGTAAATCTCGTTTGCACAATCAATTCAACAATTACATTTAAATAAATACCTCTTTATAAAATTAACATTTACTTTTAAAAATAAATAACTTATTCAATCTAATTAGTAAATCAAACCATACATAAACATTTTAATCTTATATTTAAACAAAAATAATTTAACCAACAAGTCATTTAACTAAATTAATTAATTCCCATACAAATCAACACAAACAATATCGACACAACGAGACCTGACAACAAACAACAATGGTGACAACAAAAACTCGTTCAATGAAGAACGATGGCTCATGATAGAGGACCAGACACTATCTCCGATCAACAAATTCCATTGGGCCTTGGCACACTCAAACCTGACAAAGAAGTTGGAGTCGATGCATGTACCTGCAAGCTGCATCAAATAATTTAACCAACAAGTCATTTAACTAAATTAATTAATTCTCATACGAATCAACACAAACAATATCGACACAATGAGACCTGACAACAAACAACAATGGTGACAACAAAAACTCATTCAATGAAGAACGATGGCTCATGACAGAGGACCAAACACTATCTCCCATCAACAAATTCCATTGGGCCTTAGCACACTCAGACCTGACAAAGAAGTTGGAGTCGATGCCTGTACCTACAAGCTGCATCAAACTGCTATGTCAACCATAACCTCATATATATCAAAAAACACACCATGAAGAAGAGTCGCAGCGTAGCAGAGTACTCACAAGTGAGTAATGCTACACTGTCTCCTTCACCTAGACTGACATGAAACATTATATCAAACATCTATTTCAACATAATAACATCATAAACATTCAGAAACTACATAACCATAATAATGTCATCATATGAAAATAACCAGATGTTCATAAAGTCAAGTATATCATCTACTGAGTGTAGCAACTAACATAACATCCATGACATAGTGCAACAATGTAATATAGTCTCAAAAGAAACTAAACGACTAACTACCAATCCAAAGCAACTGAAATAATAATGTCATCTGGAGGGTCACTACATTATTTTACGAAGTGGGTAGAGAAAATTCTTCTTCATTCAATGACTATTGATGCAATCTATCATTTTATCCTAGAAAATATTGCGGCTTGATTTGGTCTTCCTTCAACTCTATTCACAAATAATGAAACACCATTTAAGAACAATGAAGTTAACAAAATGTTGGAAATATTTCACATTCAACATTATTTTTCTACACCATATTATCCATAATCTAATGGTCAAACAAAATAAATTGATAAAACAATTGAACAAGTCTTGCAAAAAATTTAGTAAGCATAACACAGATTGGCATACTCAACTCTCTTATGCATTATGGTCTTATCACACAAGTGTTTGCATATCTATAGAAAACACACCCTATAATGTTGTCTATGGAGCCAACACAAAAATTCCTTCTTTAAGAGTTTCTCTTAATGGCCTTATTGATAATAACGCTTATAGGGAACAACATTTACAGAAACTTGAAATGCTTGATGAACAACATATAAGCACTCTTGAGAATATTCGATCTTATTCCAAAACTATGCAACGTAATTATAATGATAAGATCATTCTTCGTTCATTCAACAAGGGATATTTGGTGTTGTATGAAAATCAACACAATGTCAATGCTTCTCCTGATGAGAAAGGAAATTTTAGCCCAAATTGGTTATGACCCTATATCATTGATGAAGTTTACATGTTTAAAGTGTATAAAATTAAAGCAATATATGGTACACTTCTAAAAGAACCTATAAATGTTGTACATTTGTGTAGATATTACACTTGCAATATGTTGAATAGTATGTATGTTAAAGCATGTTGTTAGGCTAAGTAGATAGTTCTATTTTACCTCACATTGCTTCATTCTTGACAAATAGTTTTGTGTGACTTGAATTATTATGAGTATTTATTCATTTAATTGAATTATTACTTTGTTATGTATGCTATTCAATCATGTGTGTGTTATTTTAAATTAGATCATTACATCTATTTAGTTTTAAAAATTAGATCATAAGGGAATCTAGTTTAATATGTTTACACTTAATAAAAATTGTGGCATCTAAGAGGATATGAGTGTTTAATTAGATCACATAAAAATTAGGTTATGGATAAATTTGTTAAATAATATTATCAATATTGTTTAATAGATCAAATTAGCGTCTAAAACACAAACACATAATGCATAGAAACAAAAACATTCTCATATATAGATCATCTACTTCATATACATCATGTTCACCACAATGTGGTGTGTAATAACGAAATACATCTAAGTAGATTCATGACTAATCCCCTGGTGGTGGTGCTCATTTTGAGATGGTGGATTAGGAATATCCCTTGGAGCTAATCAACTTTGGTAGACCATCTAACTGGTCTACTACTATAGCCTCATGTACAAGTCATGCGATGTGCTCTTGCTCGATCTAATCCCTCTCCACTTGTACCCTTCTTAGTTCCTCCTATAGAAGGGCCTATACTATCGCTCTTAGTAGGAACTCGAGTGGCTCTAAGCTCCTCATTTCCAGCCCTAAGCTCCTCATGTGTAGCTCAAAGCTCCTCATCAGTAGCTCTCAATTTCTCCTCTCTAGATTGGACCTCCTCATTTTCAGCTCTAATCTCATCAATGGTCATCTCTTCATCATAATATGTCCATCATAATAGGGGTTTGAACAAGTCATATTGGCACCTTGCACTCGATGGTGGCCTATGATTAGCCTGTATCAACTGGTGTGGGGCATAGGTGGAACCATATCTATAGTGACTCGACTAAATAAGTCGAGCCAATCTTGTGTCTCAATAGTAACAAAGTTAACATAAAATAAGTCAGAACAAGATATAGCATAAGAAAACTAATAAAATAAATAATTAACATATAATCGCATGGATCACCATCTTACCAATAAAGATCTCAATAGGACACTATGGGTGTCATATCAAGACTCCCCTGAGAGGTTGGTGGTGTGGAAGGAATTGCATGGATTCTCTCTCCATGCCTATGGGATCGTATCCCCTTTGAAGTTGTAGGATGTACTTGTATGACATGAGGATGAGATGTAGGTCTCTCCTCAAGAGCATCTCTAGCCTCTACTCACTCCTCAAGGACTTTCCCTATTTGTTGTTGATCACCCTCCTCTACATCATCATCATCATCATCTATCATGTCCCCATCTACCTCATCATAGTCCTCTTTATGTAATTCCCACACTAATGGGAAAAAAGGTCTAGGATCACTTGTAGGATAATTGATAGGGAAAACTCACCTATGCCGCACAATTCCCCACCACCTATCATATGCACACAATGTGATGATATCATACTAATCAAATGTTAGGTGTACATCTTACTCCTCGTACTTATAGTTGCTATAGGTTACATCTACAAGTGTGGGATGGTGGATTTCCTATGGCCTAGAACCACTATGAGTAGATCTCAAGTATGTAGGTCGTAGGGTAGGTGCTATATATAACTGACCAAATTATCTCTTCACATGATCATAATAGAATGTAATGGTGGTGTATTCATGATGACCACTCAATAATATTTCTCACTACATCTTGGATAGTTGATGTGCCAGACCTGACTGCTTCTATAGAGTCCTACATGGTCTCCATAAAATGTCACCATCTTTTAGAAGATCAAAGGTAACTCTCTAGTATAACAGGTCTCGACACTGCCAAGGACACCTCAATGTATAAAAAAGACTCATGAATATATATCAAGGGATGCAATAGGGTATCCCTCTAGTCTAGTGCATGTGATGTTCTCAAAATCCCATACTTGAAGAAGGGTACAATGAAGAATGTTGTGGGCCTCCCGATGTACAAAGTGACCAAGCTCATAATACAAATGTGTAAGCATACTACATCCCCAAGCATATATTATCTGATGCTCCGCCATCACATGTATGATGTGAACTAGGCCCCCCTCAAGGTGTTCACCTCATCCGTCAAGTGCTAGAGCTAAGACGCCAAAAATAAGGATCTGTCGAATCAATGGTACAAGATTTACACTTTTTGGGACATCTTAATTTTTGCTAAAATCACATATTTTTAGAAAATATAATGATTTAAGCCTTGAAAATTTCTATTTAAAGGATTCCAATTGAAGAGGATTTTATCAAACCACCTTAGATCAAACCCCCTTGTATAGAACCTCATTAGTTTTAAACCATACCTATAACAGAGTCTCCTTTACACTTATCAAAATGTTGATTAGAAACCACTTTTGATTTATCTTTTGGGGGATCAAATTAATTCATTTAAAATTTATTTTTTGTAATTATGTAGTCCTTATTATAAGCTTCCCAAAAAGTATAATTTTAAATATATTTAATTTAATTATTATATTTATTTTTTATTTCTTGTGAATATAGGTTTTTCATCAAAAATCAAGCTCTTTGTTTTACACATGTGGAAAAATAGTAGATTACCAAAAAAGCCTAAAAAATATGTTCATGCTAGGTATTGATTCCTTGATCTAACAAAAAATAATAATTTTGATACATACAAAAAAAGTTATATCGTATACGGAAAAATTATATGTGGAAAAATTATAATTAGTTTGACTTCAACACTTAATTAAGAAAAAAATATTCAATAAAACTCTGTGAAACCAAATGAACGTGCTAAATATCATAGTTACAAATCTAAATTAAAAAATATATAATTTTATCTTTCATGGAAAAAATTTATGTTATTTACGGTGAACGACACTCTTTTAAAATGGTGTTTACCATTAAAAACTAGTTTTCAAAGTAAATGGAAAAAGAAATGCAATTTGATTCCAATTTTGTTTTTAAATATATATTTAGAATCTATAGACAAAATTTCACAAATCACTAGTTTTCATCATCTTCAAATTCCTCATGGTTTAGTAGCTATAGGTGCCGAAAGTGAAGATTTAGTTAAAAAATTCAGTTCAATGTCAAGTTTGGCCAAAAGGTGTAAACCACTATTGTGGGATCATCTAAGTTCCACTTAAGCTTGATGCGACTACTAGAATCAGAATCAAGATCCCTATTGCAGCCAATACAGTAAAATAGGTCCCTCCTAACCTCCTAAGGGGTTCGACAATCATCATAGTGTACAGTCTCACCTGACACAAGGAGCCTAAAGATACGATGTATATCCTCAAGTTTAACAATCATATCCCATGTTGGGAGATGAAAGATGGAAGTATTTATTTTCCATCGCTCGATGAGTTCCATCATTATAGCATCATGATATCTCATCGATGACATGAGATACACCCAATATAGTCTAGTTATACATAAAAGTTTTCGATCCTCCTGCAATAGTCATGAGACTTGCTCTCAAAGTAATGAAAATAAGTGTCCTCCTAGCCGTTGTTGGGCACATGGTAGAATATGTAAGAATCAAATGGAATCATCAATTACATAACCAAATCAGTGACCAAGCATTCAAAAGCATAACAATTGTGAAAGTTGGACAAAGGTGCCATTTTGGGATAGAGGTGCCCTAAATGGATACTGGCACCCAAAATGGATAGGGCACCCAAAGTGGACATAGGTGCCATGATTTTTGAAAAAAAGATTATAAACACCATAAATTACAAAAAGCAATAACATGAAAAAGAAAAAAACAACTCATAGTTTGTGCCACCATGCCTTTGTAGCATATGCTCATATAGAATCTTGAGCCTCGAGGGCTAATATGCTCGTCATCTCGACAACCTTGCTCCATGGTGCAATGGTAACTCTCTCTAAACCTTCAAACAAAAAAGTGAGAATTATTGTCAAAAATGTAATTTTACCCTAACATATAGTTAAACCTAGTACTAGTATATCTCATTCAAATCATTGTAATGGGGGCTACTGAACTCCAATTTTGATGTCGTCTATTGCATTAGATTTTTAGTTTTGTCCTTGATCATATCAAATATTTTTCGATAGTTGGTGTTATGATCTCATGACCCTATCGTAAGCTTTGTTATTGCCAAGCTTAACAATTTGATTCAGTTAGATTCCCACCCTGATTCCACCCTTATAAAGAGAATGAAATTGGGGGGCATAAATCTACCCTAGAATTTTCTCTCCTAAGAAGTTGATATATATTGTTCAACATAATTTTTGAATACCTAACAAATTGATTTTGCATGATGTGGTTCCTAACATCATGGTTTTGCAAATAACTATATTGGGGGATTCATTCTCCCATTAATGAATGGTTAACAATATCCTTATGAGTATGCTTCTTGCACAACATGATTTTCTTTTGATACTTTAGCTTGCATATACATGTAGTGTCATATGGCCGCTAAAGAGGGGGCTAAATTTAGTGTCATAAATTGTACTCCCTTTTAAGAGATAGTATAATTTCATGCTTATTTTGGACCTACTTTAGTTCCTCTTATATTTATGCATTTTAACACCCCTTAATAAGATCACAATCTCCTAAATTATGCATTCTATGGCCTATTTTTGACAATTATCAATGAATTGTAAGCGGGAAATGAATGCATTTATCTAATAACTTATCCCTAACACTTAAAATCTTGAAAAAACGGGAAAGGAAACTCATGCCCTAGGCATGAGTGTCCCCCTATTTTGGCTCCAATTTTAAATATGTCAATGTTGATAGTTTATAATTTGCAGTTCAATTGTCCAAAGTTGACTATCGGGATCAAATTTACAAGAAATTAGGTTAGAGGCCTATAAATACCTAGTCTTTTCACCATTTGAAACTAGAAAGAAAGAAATGTAATTTTGGAGAAAGGAAGAAGCAAGAGATCAATACATTTCATCAAATACATTTAAATTTGTAGGTTTTCAAGTGTATTTATAGATTTGATCAAGTCTTATTGCATGATTGAAGGTTGATGCCAATAGAAGAGCATGATGGATTCTAGGTTTGGGAGATGCATTTGGCTATTTCCTTCAACCTAATGACTTGTTTAATAATGTTCTCATCTTCAAGCTTCATCTAACTTACAACCTAAAGTAATGTATCTTTATATTTTAGATTTTTTAAGGATGTTTTGACTCCCTCTTGGTAAATATTATCACTTTCATATAGGAATCCTTCTCTAACACACTTGAGTCGGGTTTTATGCATTTTAACTCATAATAACCTTAGATGCACTTAAGGTTAGGGTACACACACTATTATCATTTAATTTTATTGGCTATCATAGATGTAGAAATACCAAAATAGGGGTTTGACTAATGCAAACTCCTATATAGCCACCCCACCATCTTTTTGTAGATTTCTTGTAGGTTCAAATATGAAGATGAAACTTTGTAGGGTTGGAATAGGAGAGCAGACAAAACATCATAGGTCCAAACTTTCAAATCTAGAAAAATCCTCCAAAGGCACTCAAACCTTGGGCACTTGTGTCCTCCAAAATCATCTTCAAATTTGTAGGATAGGTGTACATAACTCTACCTTTCTCAGATATGTTGTATGACTTTTTGTTACAGTTTCCAGTTATTAGAATCTTTCATTTTTAGTCTATAACACGTAGTTTAATAGGGTTATTTGGGTAAATCCAATTCTAATCAATTTCCAAGACTCAAAAGGATTAAATCAAGGTCTGTTTGACTCACCTTTATGGTTGAAAGTCAATCTAATTGCCTTGCCGGTTTGCATCCTAATGAAATCCTAGAAAAATGTGGAATTGACCCTAGGTTTTGAACATTAAACTTAAGGTAGATCCATTTTTCTATGGTTTATATACATATATATGTTTATATATTATATAGATAATATTTTCCAATTATTAAAAAAAAATTATTTACAATTGATTTAAATTAACGAAAAAAAATATCATTTAATGACTAGGTTTTACTTACCCTATTGACTTAATTGGCGAATCTAAACTCAAATTGACCTACATGGGTGAGCGAAAACTTAGATAGAAATAAAAATTAATACATAGACCATACTCCTCTCCTAGTTGATACTTTCCCTCCCCCTCTAGAGGGATTTATCCTTCATTTCACTTAAAGAAACATTCATGCAGTTAGTCGTTAACAATTATGACATGCCCATAATATTAAAGAAATAACAATAAATCATTAAAGTGAAAACACATCTCATTGCATTCAATTTCACCATAAGTTTAAATATCAAAATGACTTCATCGTACATCTAAAATTGTATTTTAATGTAAAGTTAAAAGTAATTTGGTAAATCAAAATAGGGTGTAACATATCTCCCCATAAGGATCATCATCCCCGATGATTCAATGTATCATAAAATATATAAAAAATACAATTTTTAATTTTTACTTTTCATAAGCATATAAAAGATGAGTAATTTTTTGTCTAATTTCATTATAACTCCCATGTAGCACTGTCTTCTACATATTGGTCTAATTGGACCTTGCATTGAGTGACCTCTTTGTTATGCAAGTGGAGCCTGCGTGTTTCAAGCACTCTAAGAAGCTTTATCATTACCACCTTGGGTCCTATACTTGTAGTGAATTCTAACCAATTACATGATTAACACCTATTATATATTTCTTAAGGTAAGATACATAAAAAAAAATTGTGCATCTTAGAAAGAGTTGGTGGTAGAGCAATCCTGTAGGAAATTGGGTTGAATTTTTCAAGAACTTTGAAGGGACCCACTTAACAAGGAGCTAATTTGGATGACTTTCCAAACTTGATTGAACTCTTCTAAGGTTTCAACCTTAATAAAATAAATTCTCCCATTGAGAAACGTCTTGGTATGCACTTAGCATCAACATAGCTTCTCTACTTATCATTCACTTCCTCTAGCCTTTCTTGATCAAATTGATCTATTTTTCCATCTTTGATAGCATTCATGGACCAAGGATAATCATATCTTCTAGCTTATCCCAACTTATAGGAGTTTGGCACTTTCTTCCATATAATTCTTGAAATGGAGCTATCTTAATAGAAGATTCATAAGAATATTATAAGAAAACTCTTCAAGTGGAAGATAATTATCCCATTTGTATTTCCAATCCATGCAATATATTCTCAATATATCCTCCAAAACTTCGTTTACTCTTTTCACTTGACCGTCTATCTCAAGATGATAACTTGAACTTATGTTCAACTGAGCTCCAAGTGACAAGAATAAGCTTTCCCAAAGCACTGATGTCATGTGTATGTTCCTATATGATATGATCTTCTCAACAACACCATGCAACCTAAACACTTCTTGCATAAATTTATGGACTGTGACTAGTGCTCCATCTATCAAATTCCTAGGTATAAAATAAGTTACCTTGGTGATTCTATCCACTACTACTAGAATTACATTATGCCTATTTGGAGACATAGGAATACCCTATAAAAAATCCATACTAATGATCATTTGTTTCCACCCTAGAATCTTGTGAGGATATAGAAGTCCTTCCAGGTGATGATGTTCTACTTTCACCCTTTGGTATTCTAAGCATGCTTCTATAAACCTTGTAGCATCCCTCTTCACTCCTTTCTAGAAATACAATGGTTTCGAACCAGCTGTATGTTTTGTCACTCAAGGATGTCCTGAATATGGTGTAGAATGAACTTCTTTCCACATGATATTCCTTAATTCCTTAGAGTTCGAAACATATATTATTCTTCTAAATTTTAATAATCCATCTAATTCATAGTAAAACCCATCATACCTTGAATATTAATGGTTTTCCATGAGAGATTGCTTGACCTTCTCATAATATTCATCCCCTTTGGACTTTTGCAACACTTGATTTTTGAAATAAAATTGTATAGATATCATCGAGGAGATATGCCTCCTTCAACCTAGGGCATCCATAACTTAGTTTTTTTCCTTAATGTAACTGATCTCAAAATCATAGTCAGATATTAGCTCTAATTACCTTCTCTGATGAGCATTTAGATGTGGTTAGGTAAAAAATTACTTAAGACATTACTGATCTGACTTTAACTCAAGGGTTTTCCAAGAAAATAATGCTGCCACATTTATAATGCATGCAAAACTACTTCCAACTTGAGATCATCTGGAGCATTATTTTTCTCATAATTCTTCAATTTTCTAGACTCGTAAGTGATAAATCACCTAAATCTTACATAAGTACACCACCTAATCCTTCTCTTGAGGCATCAATGATGAACACAAATTAAATTTCTAGATTAGGTACTTTTAGAACTAGTGTTGTAGTTAACTTCTCTTTCAATTGGTTGAATGCCTCCTAGCATTTGTTTAACAATTCAAATATTTTTCCTTTTCTTTGAAGAGAAGTGATGGGAGGAAATTCTTGAAAAATTATCCACAAAATTTATGTAATATCCTACCAAGCCCATGAAATCGTGGACTCCATGCACATTTTTTGGTGTACGCCACTCTAAAATGGATTTGAACTTTATTGGATCCATTGCAATTCCCTCAGCTGAGATTGCATGACCCAGATATTATACTTATCTCTAAAATGAATTACACTTTGAAATTTTACCATAAAGCTTATGTTCTCATAGACGCTGAAGAAAAGACTACAAATGTTAGAGATATTCTTCCTCATTCTTAAAATATATCAAAATGTCATCTAGGAAAACAAGAAAAAACCTATCTAGGTAGTCTCTGAATATTTTTTTCATCAAATTCATGAATGTTGCAGGTCTATTCATCAACCAAAAATGTAAGATTGTTAATTTATAATTTCCATATCTTGTTCTAAAGGTTGTTCTATGGATATCTTCATCTTTAAGCGTTAACTAATGATATCTGCATCGTCGATCAATGTTTGAGAATACAACTACCCCACACATTTGATTGAAAAGATCATCAATACATGGGAATGAATACTTATTATTTATCATTGCTTTGTTGAGCATATGATATTCTATACAAAAGTGCAATGTGTCATCCTTTTTCTTAACAAAAATCATTGGCACTTCCCAAGATGAAACATTGGGTTTGATCAATCCTTCTACTAACAACTCCTACAATTGAGCCTTTAACTCCATCAACATTGTTGTGGTCATTCAATAAGGAGCTTTGGATATAGGTTATGATCCCAAAATTATATCAGTGAAGAATTTAAAGGCTCTCTTGGGAGGTAATCCATACTTGTAATTCATCTAGAAATACATCCTCAAAGTCCTAAAGAAATGGGTATGTTTCCATATCTAATCTTTCTTTATCCATAGATTCTTTATTTTCCACTCCTTGGAGTTTCTGAGATTCACAATACATTAAATCATCTTGGAAGATGAACTCTTTGTAATCCCCCATTTCCTCCATTTTGACCATAAATAGTTGACACCCTTTTTGGTTGGCCCTCTTCAACTATATGACATATTTTTCCTTTTCTTGACCTCTATAAAAGTACCTTGCAGGAATACTTTCTTTCCAAGGTTGTCTAGATATTCTATTGTTTTGGAAAAATATTCCACCTTATCTCTATGCTTCCATAACTACTTTATTCCTAGGATGACATCATAAGATCCTAAGGGGGCTACATAAAATTTTACTTCAGTCAAAAATCTTGGTAGTTCAACCATAGCTTCAAATAAACACTTCTCTACCTAAAATCTTGTCTAGTTGCCATACTCTACTGACCATGATTTTTCTATATAACCAACTTTTATAGATATTTTATCTAATACTTTTGGTGAAATAAATAATTTAGTGTGACTAATGTCTATTGAAACTGAAATTGGTACACCAAATAAAGTACCTGGAGTTTCAGCTGGAGTAATCTGGTACTCTTCCTATCAATTATCCAATGTTGCATGGATTCTCTAATGAAAATTTTATCTATTGTGATGGTAAGGTATTTCCTCACTATTTCATTCCTTGTGTCTTGTTAGGATACTGATTAGCATAGTGGTCACCTCCACATGTAAAACACCCCCTAAGAGGTCCTCACCTTTCAAAACGCGGTCCTATTTTATCTTTGTTCTTCTTGGGGTTGTTGTTGCCATTTTTACTCTCACCTCTAGACTCATTCCATTTTTTTTAGAATCCCTTATCACCCTTCTTATTGAATTCTTTCTTATCATTCTATTTCTTGAATGGTTTGGAAGTTTTAAACCAATTAAATTTTGTGCGGTTCTTTTCCCAATAAGTAGACATGGACTTTAGCCTATGTTCTTTTTAATTTCTAAGTTTCATAGACTTGGTCCATAGTAGTAGGACCATGCACATATAACTCGCCTCCTATTTGGCCATTTAGCCCCATGATAAGCTTCCTTGCATGGAAACTTTCATCCTAGTATTGATGAACATATTTAAGGAGATGAGTGAATTTCTCACAATACTCATTCACTGATGAGTCACCTTTTCTTAAGTTCTAGAAATCCATAAGTTTCTGGTCAAATAGAGTTGTGGTAACCATATTTTCTTAAATATTACCACAAAATTATCCCATATCAGCCTTAGTGAACACAATCCCAATTCCATATTTTTATTCATGCACCATGTGGATGCTTCAACAGACAACTAATATGATCCCCATTCTGCTTTTGTTACCTCAAAATAATTCCTAATTTCAAAATACTTTTCCATCTCAATGAGCCATGCCTCTACGACATATTTGCTCACAATTCCATCAAATTTTGGAGGTGCAACTTTCTTCATATCTCTAGATAGGTACAGGTCCAATTGGCTCCTCTTTTCCATATCAAACCTTAATTATATTTTTTTTTCCCCACGCCCACTCTTAGTGGCGTGTTCATGGTGGTTCTCATTCTCACCTTCGTGAGATTTATTTTTCTCAGGTCTACTCTAAACTTTGACCTCTCTTTCTAGGTTTCTAGTTCTCTTGCTTCATTGAGCATTGCAAGAATATGGTCTAATTTTGATTCAGATTTACCAAAAGGTTTCCCTACCTCTTAGCTTCCTTCAATATTGGTTATGGTTTGTACCATATTGGATTTCTACTTCACCTGAAGTTTTCATTTAAATATTCAATCAATTCCTCTAAATTTTATGTTCATTTATAAACATTTAAACACTTTTCATTCATTCAAATAAACAATAGGAGAGAGATTTTTTCCAAAAATTCCTATTTTTTATAACATATGTGGATTACATAGTATCCTTATATATTTCAAGCTTTGACATTTACAACTACATTTCATTGTCAGAAAGGGAAAAAACTTATCATGTTCTTCTTCACTCTTGGAGTCTACCACAACAACTTTAGGATTTGGATGCACTCATAGGTCCTCATCCAACACTTCTTGTCTAACCTCAGTGATACAAAACTCCATTCACTTGGTAAATCCATGTATAAAAAGTTTGATTGGTTCAAATTTAGGGATAGGTACAATGGCTTTAGTTTCTTTGTCCCTTTGCTTCTTCTCCTAATTGATACACTTAAGAGAATCAATGAAGGTATCAAAGTTAGCTAACCATGCACCCTTAGAGTAATTATTGTTTTCTAAGGGTTTCACTTCTAAGGCTCAAACCTTCTTAGCCTTAAGATAAAGTTTGTTTCTGACTACAAACTTCCTTGTGGCTTACTTAGTTCTTACCATTCTGGAAAAAGAACATCTAGACATTAGCTATTGATAATGTTTGAATTAAAGTTTATGCAATGAGCTCATAGGTCCATGTATTGAACCCGGTAGTTCTCATACCATATGAAACAACTCTATCCATACAACATAGTAAATACTTAGGTTTTTAACCTTGTAGTAAATAAATCATTCCCCAAAAATAGGTAAGTAATTTTTTTCTCTTTTGAAATCATATTTTGTACTCTGCATAATTCAAAACATAAAACATTTTATAAATGAAAAAAAATTGCTTTTCAAATTGAAAAATGAGATACATCTTTCCACTTGTAATTTCACACATATTATTAAAATAAGTAAAAAACTAACAATAAACTATTAAGTTCAAAGTCAGGAATTCCATACATGAATTACTTTTCTATTTCACAAGCTTCGACATGTAATCTACAAGAGGGAGAGTGTTTCCCAAGTGTTTTACCTCCAACCATAGATTGGTGGTCCCTCTCACACCTTCAAACTAGAAGTGTTTGAATTAAATTTATGCAATGAGCTCATAGGTCCATGTATTGAACCCGGTAGTTCTCATACCATATGAAATAACTCTATCCATACAACATAGTAAATACTTAGGTTTTTAACCTTGCAGTAAATAAATCATTCCCCAAAAATAGGTAAGTAATTTTTTTCTCTTTTGAAATCATATTTTGTACTCTGCATAATTCAAAACATAAAACATTTTATAAATGAAAAAATTGCTTTTCAAATTGAAAAATGAGATACATCTTTCCACTTGTAATTTCACACATATGATTAAAATAAGTAAAAAACTAACAATAAACTATTAAGTTCAAAGTCAGGAATTCCATACATGAATTACTTTTCTATTTCACAAGCCTCGACATGTAATCTACAAGAGGGAGAGTGTTTCCCAAGTGTTTTACCTCCAACCACATATTGGTGGTCCCTCTCACACCTTAAAACTAGAAGTGGCCCTACCCTTCAATATAGAGTATAGTCAAGGAACCCCTCGTATTTCCATTTGGGTTTCTAGTGTTGTTTCCTATACAACTAATACAATCATACAACTATAGACTCCTCTAACTATATATGACACTACTAATTGGTTATGCAACTCTGGAGCACAGTGAATCAACAAGTGCAAGAAGAGACTTTTTCACTTACTTTAACCAAAGTTTTGAATTAAATTCAACCACTTGGACTCAAAAAGTGGATTCGTGCATTCACCAACATCTAATTTGACTTGAAAACCTTAATTGACCTAAGGTTAAACAAACTTACTATTTTACCAATGGTTGACTTTTTATATAATTCTTTCTCAAAATGTGTCAACTCACTAAGTCAATACTTAACTAGGTTGGATAGTTATCCATGACTTCGAACACCTTGGGTCTTGGCTACTGTCACTTGTTTGAGTCCTTACTACAACCCATGAGAGTGACTACTCTCCTATTTTAAGTGTTTAGTATATAAAATTTGACAACAAAATGATGTCAACTCGACCTTCTTGGTCATATTCTAGTATATTTATAATATATTAAATAACTTCATAGTCATGATTATCTTTACATAGAACATTATATATTCAAATATAGGTTTTTGATTTTATATGTTTACATCATGCAGCCTTATTCACATGGAATATCAAATTTTATTTTTTCATTCATGATAATATTGACCTTTGAACATTATACAAGAATAACTATCTTATAATATTGACCATGCATCAACAAATTGGTTTGATACATTGTCCTTGTTTGGACAACTTCCAATAAGAGAAAAATTGTCCAATATGTTATTCCTTCATTGTCTACCAAGTTTATTGCATACAATTTTTAGGAACAAATCCAATTATAAGGATGCATATACACATGTTTTCGAATAATTGACTTTCACTAAGAACTTTCCATATATGTATAATAATATTATTGTTTTAAAACCAATTGGGATTCTAAGCTATTTATTAAGTAAAATAATTATAAAACTCAAATTCAAATATCATTAAATTGTTCTATTTGACTTTGCTACCTCTACAACAAGAACTATGGTTAAATGAATTTATAATGCTCATATTTTATTTCTCTTCAATAAAACTAGAAAACTCCATCTTCTTTAAATCAAAGAAATACTAAGACATATATATTTTCATAGAAAACCAAAAAAAATAACATGTTTATGGAATTAAGGTAATTCTACAGTTGAAAAATATTTTAGATAGAACTAGCAAAAATGCCAATCAACTTATTTGTCAACAACTTATCTCCTGAGACTTTAATTATAAAGAATCCTTGCAAAGGAACAATGGAAGACTAAACTCCTACCTTTGTTGCCCTTCTATTCCACTCTTCTCATTGAGACTCAACTCCTATGAACAGCCTATTCTTTAGAAAGGATAAAATCAAACTCTATTTCCTAGCACTTCCCTTCCCCAACTTTGTAATGAGGAATCTTGAAATAAAGAAAACTTAAATTCTTAAGAAGTTAACGTCTCCTAAAACTAATAGAAATTAATAAATAATTGCCTCCTCAAAAGATGGAGCCCCTTTACTAATATGGTGTTGAATTATCTCTATGGTTTGTAGATAAGAAAAAATAACTAAAAATGCTATTCAGTTTTGGCACCACCAAATTAACTAACTTACTCCCAACACAGATCATTATCCACATAATAAGCATTTAAAGATAGATAATGGCCTGATTCACTGCTCATGTGACATGAAAAAACTAAAGAAAATGAGCTTAAAAGAGAGTAATTATAGGTCATGTCGAACTATTTTTATGTCATGCCAAACTACTTTGATGTGTCACAAGTTTTGGTTTATTCCATGAGGCATGTGTGGTTGAGTTTTGAGTCGATAGGTCGAGGTATTGCACGTTTCATCGAATTAGGCTGACCTAATTGATGTTGTAAGTGTTTTTGGATGTTTTCCATATAAATGTAATTTGATTTTCAGTGTTGAAGTGTGATCTGAGTTAAGTGTGTGAGTGTGATGCAAAGGTAATGTGAAGAGTGATAGATCAAAGTATTAAAATGGTCAAGCATGAAGTGTGTTAAGTTTGTTTTCTTAGCTTAATTGGAACTATCTTCAGAATGTTGGAGATGCATTGTAATCACTTCAATCTCTAGTAGTGAGCCACCCTCTTTTCTATTCTGGTAGTGAGCCATTTCTTCTATTCTATGGATAGTGAGTCCACCTGGTAGTGAGCCATTCAATAATATCTTATAACCGGTTATAATATATTGTGAGCTAATCCTCACCGTGGTTTTTCCCTTTTTTGGTTTTCCACGTAAATCCGGTGTTCTTGTGTTATGTGTTGTGATGGATGCTTTCATTCTTCTTTTTCATTTCTGCAAGTTAAATGAAATGTTTTTAAATACATGTTTAAGTTAATGAATTTTAGGGAATATTGATTCACCCTCTCTTAGTATTCTGGGTGTTCAAAAATTTGTATTAGAGCTTGGTTCCTTCAATTGGCTTGATCACTAAGGTAAATCTCAAAGGTTGAACACATGGCTAGAAGGAAGTATCATATTCCTACAAAATAAATTACCGCTAAAGGGTTTACTAGAGAAGATTATGTAGTTGACATGGAAGGAGAACTCAAATCATCTCTTGATGATTTGGATAAAATAGAATCTAATAATAAAGATCTGAGAAAGGATCTTAATAATGTACATGAATGTATTAACAAGTTGAGAGAGAAACTCAAGAAAGCTATAGAAAGATTCAAAGAAATGAATGAGCAACTCAAGCAATCAAATGAGATTTTCACCAATCTAAAAGTGCAAGTTGAAGAAGGAAAAAGAGTTGAAGATTGTCTGAATGCCAAATTAAGAGAAAAAAAAAAAGAATTTGGCCATGGCATTAGGTGGTCATTCTAGGGTTTAGATTGGCAGTGCACCTCTAGTAGGTTTTAGTTCTCGAGGTAGCTACACTCAGTTAGCAGGTCCTTCTATGAGTCACCATGCATACACTAAGGGTGGTAGACAATAATAGTAGCACTCACAGTCAAAACATAAGCTCTCAATCTTGGCAAGGTGATAGGTTTTAGTCTGGGGGAGATAGGAATTTAAGGTGAAACAAGCATTATCGCTCTGATCAACCAACCCATATTTCATAGCCTATAGTTAACAAGGGTAGTGTTCAGCAGTCTAATGCACCTCTAGGTGGTAGAGGTTTCGACAGAGGTACAAGGTGCTTCTCTTGTAGCCAATAGGGTCACATTACTAGATATTGTCCTCAAAAGGGAACATCTAGATTTAGTCAGAGACCGGCGACTTCAGACTTGATAGTAGGGGATGTAGGCAGATCACACAAAGTTTTTTCTATGGTTTAAAACCACCAGACCGAGCATCGGGGTATAATGGTTGAGACTACAAGTGTGTTACAAGGTAGTAGAGTCTCTATTCTCTTTGATTTAGGTGCTTCAAATTCCTTCATTTCCCCTTCCGTAGTAGCGTGTGTGGACTATTGGTAGTGAAGCAGGATGATAGGTGGCAGGTCGAATTGGCCTCCAGTGATAAGGTTGCAGTTGAGTCTCTTGTTCGTGGTTGTGGTTTGAGGATTGGATCTCTTTGCACCATAGTATAAATTTGTATTATTCCCCTTGGGTCTTATGATATTGTATTGGGCATGGATTGGTTAGAGGCTCACAAAGCAATCATAGATTGTTATCATAAGTCTATGCAATGTGTAGATGATTTTGGCAATGGAGTTGAGGTGGTTGGTATTCAGAGGCCTATTTCTTTGCACATTATCTCTGCTATGTAGTTGAGGAGGTGTATGCATCAGGGATGTTAGTTGTTTGCAATTTTGGTTAATGATTTGGAGTTAGGGGACAGCTGAGAGGTGTCTCTTGATAGTCATCCTATCCTTCGACAGTATGATGATGTCTTTCCTAGCAAAATTCCAGGGATGCCACCTAAGTGTGACATCAATTTTAAGATAGATCTTGTACCTAGATATGAGCCTATTTTGTGAGCCCCGTATCAGATGAACACTCAATAGCTTAAGGAGCTTTGGTTGCAGCTCGAGGAGTTGTTGGAAAATGGGTTTATTCTTCCTAGTATCTCTCCTTGAGGAGCACCAATGATTTTTATGAAAAAGAAGGATGGATCCCTTCGATTGTGCATTGATTAAAGATAGTTGAATATGGTGACTATGAGGAAAAGGTATCCATTACCAAGGATCGATGATCTCTTTGATCAGATTAAGGGTGCTAGGGTATTCTCAAAGATTGATCTTAAGTTAGGATATCATTAGTTGCACATCTTTGAGGCGAACATCCATAAGACTACATTTTGCACTCATTATGGACATTACGAGTTCACTGTTATGTCATTCAGGTTGAGGAATGCATTGTCCGTATTCATGAGTTTGATGAACAATGTATTCTGTACTTACCTTGATATATTTGTTTTGGTGTTTCTGGATGATATTTTGATCTATTCGAGGACTATTGAGGAGCATGAAGAGCATTTGTGTTAGGTGCTGCAGTGTCTGAGGGAGAACCAGTTTTATGCAAATATGAAAAAATGTGAGTTCTTCCAGACAAAGGTGAAGTATTTGGGTCATGTTATCTTTGGTGAGGGCATTTATGTGGATCCTTCAAACATCCAAGCTATCATTGATTGGCCTTCATACGCTAATGTTGCAGAGGTTCATATAGTTTCATGGGTTTGGCAGGTTATTACCAGTGATTTGTACAAATTTTTTCGAGGATAGGACATCCCATCACTTCCCTTCAGAGGAAAGAGAAGAATTATATTTGGTTAGAGCAATTCCATGCAGCTTTTCAGACTCTTAAGGAGAGATTGACCAGTGCACCTATCCTTGCAGTTCCTAACCCTATTGGGGATTTTGTGGTGTGTACAGATGCATCCTTGAAGGGTTTAGAAGCAGTGTTGATGCAGGATGGTCGCATGATTTTCTATGAGTCTCACAAACTCAAGGTTCATGAGTTCAACTATCCTACACATGTTCTGGAGTTATCCGTTGTGGTTAATGCTTTGACGAGATGGAGGCACTTTCTTTTGGGGCATCGATTTGAGCTGGATAGTGATCACCATAGTTTGTAGTATATTTTCACAGAGCCTAATTTGAATGTGAGGCAGAGATGATGGATGGATTTCCTATTTGAATATGAGTTTGAGGTGAAGTATATTCAGGGAAAGGAGAATGTGGTGGCAGATTCTCTTAGTCAATGGAGAAATAAGTTTTTGACAATGACTCTTGGAGTGGACTTAAGGAGTTAGATCCTTTTAGTTCTTCCTTCAGATAGTTGGTATTAGGAGGTGAGGTCCAAGGTGGAGTCCGACAAATTTTTAGAGGGAATATTTGTAGGATATTCCCTTGAGTCAGATGGCCTTTTGAGGCACTTGGGTCATGTTTATGTTCCTTCCTCAAGATATCTTCATACTTTGATCATGTCAGAGGCACATCAGGCACCCTATTCAACTCATTCAGGTGTCAAAAAGATGCATGTAGACCTTCGACAGTTCTACTTTTGGGCTAGAATGAAAAGGGATATTGTTGATTTTGTGTCTAGATGTTTGGAGTCTTAGAGAGTAAAGGCAGAGCATCAGCATCTTGTAGGCCTTTTGCAGCCCCATTTGGTCCCCGAGTGGAAATGGGACATTATATCATTGGATTTTATTGTTGGTTTGCCTGTTTCTTCCCATCGGTATGATGCCATTATGGTCACTGTGGTCCAAAATTTTCATGGAGGACATTGTCAGGTTGCATGGTATTCCTCATAGGATTATCTTAGATAGAGATCCAGTTTTTACTTCAGCTCTTTGGACATCCCTGCAACATGCATTGGGGACTTGTTGAACTTCAATTTAGCTTATCATCCAGAGACTGATGGGTAGACCGAGAGGGTCAATCAGATCCTCAAGGATATGCTTCGGATTTATGTTAGGAGGAATACTTATATTTGGTGGAGTTTGCATGCAATAATAGTTATCACAGTTCTATTGGCATGTTTCCCTTTTAGGTGTTGTATCGTCGTCCTTGTCGGACCCCATTGAGTTGGGATTGTTTGGAGGATAGAGTTCTTCTTGGTTTAGAGATGCTTCAGGAGATGGAGCAACAGGTGATTCGCATTAGAGAGCATTTGGTGGAAGCCCAAGATAGACAAAAGAAATATGTAGATGCTCATAGGGTTGATTGTCAGTTCTCAGTTGGAGACCAGGTATTCCTATGGGTGCGTCTGTGAAAGAGTCTGATATGTTATGGAAAAGTCTCTAAGCTCACACCATGTTTTGTTGGGCCTTTTGAGATCTTGGAGAGGATTGGTCCTGTAGCATACCATCTTTCTTTTCCGCCCAGTCTCTCGTGTATTCATGATGTGTTTCACATTTTCGTGCTCAGATCCTATTATCAAGATATATCTCATGTTCTTGATTGGAATTCCTTACAGGTAGAGGGCGGGTAGCTGGCTTTGGAGCCTATGGGCATCATTCAACATAGGCAACACACCCTTAGGGGTCGATACATTGAGCAAGTGAGGGTCCAGTTGGACCCTAATGATGAGTCTTCTGCTACATGGGAGGATGCATCCAGGATGAGAGAGTTGTACCCATATCTATTTGCAGGCTTCCAGGAGTAAGCCTGGTTCCAGGGGGAGGATGTAGTGCCCCTCAGTTTTCTTTCTATTTTTGATAGTTACTTGATACATTGCTCGATTTTGGACTCACTACTATAATATTAGTTGATATTGTTTTATCACTGATGTTATGCTTATACCATGCTTAGTAGATCAATTTAATTGATAGAATAATTTATTGTTGCTATGAGTATTATGTGATTATTGCATGTATGTTATTATCATGATATGATAGTTGTTTATTGTGTGTTGATATATTGGTGAAGGGGAACAGGGTTGCATCACTTGCTTCTGAGTGCCCTGTGACGTTGCGATTTTCCCTTCATGGTGTGTTTTCTTGTTTGTCTATATACACATTTTACCTTGTGGTTTGTTGCAGGTTACAGGTACTAGGCATCGACTCCACCTGAATTTCCAGGTTTGAGTGTGCCTTAATCCCAATAGAGTTTGTTGATTTGGAGATAGCATCGAGTTCCCCATGTTGAGCCATCATCCTTGACAAGGATGAGTGTATGTTTACCATTCCCTCTTGTGTGGGCAGTCTGAGTCACCTCATCAATGTTGTTGTCGTTCTGCTTTTTGTTTTTCTTTACAGTTAGGTATTTGTTGTCGTTCTGCTTTTTGTTTTTCTTTACAGTCAGGTATTGTGTGATAGTATGTTCATTTGAGTGATGTACATGATTATGCCTTTGTTTGATTATTTCATTAAAATAGAGATCGGATTTAAAAGGCTTTGGGAATAATTAAATAAAAGAGTATATATAACTAAAGTATCAATTAAATAAAATATTATTAAAGTATTTATTTGATTTTAATAAATCAAAATTTATGGTTTAAAATGAAATATTTAAATAAATATATTAAATTTATGTGATTGTGCAAACAAATTTTATGAAAGATTAAATTAATAAATTTAAATGCTTAAATAGTTAAATTAATTGTGTGTAAATTATAAGACATGGTTAAAAATTATAAAAGATAATTAGTGGCAGTTGTGAATAGTGGGGAAAAATAAAAGAAAATAAATTTATTTATTTATTAAGAGTGGATGTTGTTACGAATGGGAGAAAATTAATAAATAAATTAGTTCGAGTTAACTGAGAGAGGCGGACTTTTTGTTATTTTTGGTGAAACTAATTTTGGCATTCAGATTTCGAGGAGTTCTTGTTCTTGGAGTTGTTTTCTCTAATTCTCAGAAACTTTCTTGGGGGTTTTTGGAAGCTGGAAATCGGGGGTTTTGCAATGTTGTGGAAACTCAAGAGTAGAAGTTGGAATTCGAAAGAGCTTTGCATCAAGACTTCAGCTCTGGAAAGCATTTAAACCAAATTCCATTATAATTCCTCCATTTTAATGTTGAATTAGGAATGAATAATGAAAGAAATGTGTTGTCTGAAACAAAATAAACGTTCTATTCTCATTTTTGTTGCAAATCTCTGCTCTCTTCTCATTGCTTTTGAAATTTCCCTACTCCTCTAGAATTATTAGTACGACATGTTAGTTGATTGTTTTGTTTTTACCAAGAATATTATTCAGCCTGTAAACCCATAGTTTGAATCTTCTCCCTTCCTTGTAATTTTCTTTTAGCGCACCAAGAAGGCACTGGTATTGATTGATTTATTTGTGACCTCGTACATTCATTTCTTTCTCTTTGAAGCCTCACTTCATATGCATATTCTAGATTTTTCTCAGTAGTCTTTTATTAGTTTATCTTGTGCAAATTGCTAAGAATCATCTTCATTGTGATTCTATCAACATCCCATTAGTATTAGTAGTCAAAAATTTGTTTATTAAAACTCATGTGTACCCTATAAATATTCTGACAAGCGTGTGCTATGTAGTTTCATATAAGTCACCCCTGTTTTAGTTGGCGTATGGTGAGTTAAGAAATTTGTTGCCTTATCAAATAGTTATGGCTTTATCTTGTTTTTGTTGTGCCATCTATCTTATTCATGTACTTTGGATGTGCATATTTTTCTCTCATATTAGCAGCCTTGTCAATTTTTGGAAACTTCGATAAACATTGTTTGTAGTAGCACGCCATAGCCATGCTATAGTTCGCTATTAATAAGTTTGATTAGTTTTGATATACGCCACTGTGTGGTTATTATCTTTTGTTTTCAATGTAGAAAACTTTCATATGTTATTTAGTTTGGGAATTATAGTTGTTCTTGTAGCATACAACCTTGCGAATTTATCTTTTTATAAAAATTCCTTGTATCTGGCAGTTGAAATTGGGGAAAACTGTGAGTTTGCCTATCACTTCAGCGTGACATCTCACTAGTAGTTGATATCGGTATGAATTGTAGTTTGAATAGAATTAGTTACAACTCCTGTGCAAGAAATTTGTTTATTTCTCCAAAGCTTTGTGCATGTAGGTGTATCGATTGAGAATATATATATATAATTGTAGTTTGAATAGAATTAGTTACAACTCCTGTGCAAGAAATTTGTTTATTTCTCCAAAGCTTTGTGCATGTAGGTGTATCGATTGAGAATATATATATATATATTTAAAAGTTGTTCGCTATGTATGTTTGGGGTTGTTGCCTTATTTTGTGACTGTTATATTTTCTTTTCTTTTCTTTTTCTTCTTTTTTTTTTTTTTTGCATAAATCAACCTTATAATATTCAAATGTGGTTAAGTAGATGGGTATGAATATATGTATTTACAATTGTATATAAATATATTTATTGTTCTCTATACATTTTAGTTTCAGTATTCTATATTTTAAAACGAATTTATTTAATGAAAAACCATAATATATGTATATATATGTAGAGTATATAGATATATGTATTTTGAATACATTAAAGAAATATTGTTTTTGGAAAAGTTTGATATAATTATAATGAGATAAACAGAAGTTAGAGTATATTGAAAGAAATAACCTTTGATTTTGATGATTTATTAGTAAACATGAAATGAATATCTTGTAAACCCACTTTAGACTCCATGTTCTCTCATGGTATTGAGTTGTTAGTTTGAAACAAGTGAATGGTTACTAGTTTAGAAATGAATGTGGTTGTTGTTTAAATGTGTAAGTCATCTTGTGGAGTGAGTTTTGGGAGTCTCCCAGAGGTTGGGGGGGGAAATTGTCCTTCTGATGGAATTCTTGTTATCCTTTGAGGTGATTGTTTTGTATTAAGTGAATATGTGTTCATCAGCCTTGCACAGTGTATTCGCCAATGTGGTTGGAACTAGTGTGCGGGAAGGGTTATGCCTCACTTTGTTGCATATTTAATCAGATTTGTGATTGTACAAGTTGGCTTTTCTCTTTGGATTTGTGATTGTACAGTAGGGGAGTGGCTTCCAATGGGGGTTTGCGCACAAAGGGGCACCATGGTAGCCCATGTGGAATTTTTGTAACTAAGTGATAACTTGCAAATGAACTAGAGGGTTGGGTAGTAATCACACTAATTAAGATAAGTGAATGCCTCACTCATGGCTCAAGTGCTCATATAGGCTTGAGATGATTTGAGAAGGCCTAGAATGGCAAGATCAACCACCTCATCCTCATTAGAGGTACGTTGATTCTGCATAGGTTTGCATGAGGGGCCGGAGATCGATAGAGACTACCAAGGTAACCAGGATGGGGGCCAAGGCCTAGGAAGATATTCTTGGGTAACCCATGGAAAACTATGTGATGAAACTCCTCCTACGACAACCTAGTATTCCCTTGTCTCTTCACTCCCTTGACATTTATGTACCTCTAGAAGTGGTGTTATTATCATGTGATGTTGTACTGTACTTGTGCTTTGGAGTCATGTTAGCCTTGAGTCATCTTTTGTCTCTTTACTATTGTGGTGGGACCTTAATGCTATCTCCTAGCATGGGAGGTGGACCTTAGGGTTCTACATGGTCAGGTGGAATGTGCCTTGTACTCCATTGGGTTCCCTCACTTGGTTCGTGTTCATAGTGACTACTCCTGGATATATGGACTTTTGCACTTGTTCCAGTTTATGTGGATTATATTTCATGTACTTGTATTGTACTATGAACCTATTGTATCATGTTTTATATTTTTGATGGACTCTTCTCACATGTGTTCGAGGAGACATTGTTTTTCATGATGTAATGTTGTAAGTTATTATTGAACTCTCTCTTGTAATTAAAAAAGTGACTGATGTACCTTATTTATATTAGTTAATGAAATTGACTTTGATTGGTATCTATTGATGACATGTTAGGGTATGTGCATGATCATGATGGGCCAAAAAGTGGCAATATGTAAGTGATATGATGGCCATGTGGCTGATGACTCTTTTTTTACCCAAAATTGATGAAACGAAAAGGGTTTTTAAAGGAGATTCTCAGCTTTCGACCAATATAAATTATGCTTTACTTTGAATTTAATAAATTATTATTATTTATTTTCTCTTTGAATTACAGCTAAAGTCCTGATTGATAGGTTGATTGAAAAACATCTATAGATTTCAAACGGTATCACATTTTTAAAATCCAAAACATGTGTCACATTCTATGCTTCACATAATATAGGATTAAAAAAAGAAAAATTAAATTTCATGAATTTTTGACCAAGTTAAGGTGGTCAAACATACAAGTTTTTATATTTTTTAAAATTTTTAATTAAAAAATCATAATTAATTATTTACTTGGAAAAAAATTACAAAAAAATATGCATCACATCGGGACATGATTCTTATACTTATATATAAAATATTATAAAAAAATATTATCATTTTATTATGGTTAGGGTGGTCAGATAGACACCTACTTCTTATTTTTTCCCTGAAATTTAAGTACTACTGCATTGAAATTTCAAATTTTCACCAAATAGATTTTTATTTTTTTTAAATAAACCTAGTATTTTAGAAACTACACTCAATTTTATATAGATTCTATTCTTACATATTTTTTAAATAATATAAATAACTTATTCAAATTTTTACATCAAGTTGCCTAACTTTGATTTTCTGAATTTTGATTGCCACTTAAGGAACTGTTTTTTCCATGATGATCTTGCACATACCTGTTATAGTTAATGATGTTACTTCTAACATTATGATTTAGAGATATATGTTTTTATTTGGATGATTATTATAGCCATTGAACCTTGAGGGCATCGTTTGGATCAAGAAGTACTCAAGATTTGATATCTTCAGGAGTGACTTCCTAGGGTTTAAGTATCTTGAGAAGTAACTTCTAAGGATATCTTATCTTGAGGAACTTCTTAGTGCATCAAGATACCTGAATGCGGTTCGATATGGCGGATGGCGGTCTTATTTTGATTTAGATGGAATAATTTAATTTTATGTATATTTAAATATGTATACCATTCTTGTTATATTCTCTTGAAATTCAATGTTATACTCTCTTTTGTAATGGATAATATGATGATGATTATTGCATATGTTATTTAACTAGATGGATTTTATAACACATTAGAAGTGTAATGATATGGATGATTCATATTGTTAGTTGGAATGTATTAATGTAATGAATCATAATTCTTGTCTATTGGTTTATGGGATTCTAGTAGTGTAGTCATGGACCTTAGAGGACTTAGGTTAGAATATGAGTTATTTTTTCATTTGCAATGTTTAATATGTTTATACTTCAAAAAAACTGTGCCATTTTATGTGTTGTTAGTATGTTGCCCTCTAGGGTCTTGTGGCAGGGCATTACAATATGGTTCGATAATATGCTTGTAGCAATACAAATAAGGGATCATTTGAGAAGATTTTAGGATGATGAGTCTAGGGATTTATCTTTATGGGGATTTTTTAAAACCTTTCAATCCCGGTTGCAAGAAAGAGAGAGAATTCCTAAGAGTATTGTTAAGAAATACAAGAATGATATTAATTTTATGGTTTGCAGAGATTTATCATTGATGGATGCAGTGGAACCTAGGATAGTGTGGATTCTGAAACTAGGTTATGAGGTAACAAAAGAAGAAATTATTGGTCTTGCTGATGTTTTGTTGAGAAAATCGAGGAACACAATTATGGATAGGTTTAGAACCTATGAAGATAAATCTACTGAAGTGCACTTGGATCATAGAAAGAAGGAGATCCAAAAGAATGCAGAAAATATGAAATCTTAAATGGATGAGTTGTTGGGTACACCTAAGAGCCCCATGGAGAAATCCAAAGGCATATTCGGTCCTCCAAAAGGTACTTGAAGCATAAGAAGGTAAATTAGGACCTCCACCCCCTCTCTCGTTGTTACCAAAGCCTCCAGAACTAAACCTATAGTTTATGTTGAGAAGAAAGCTACATCCAGTTCCCTTCTGCAACAACAGAATCCTCCATAGAGGAGAAGGAAAGAAAAATCTAAAAGAGAAAGATATATTAGCTATGATGATGAAGAAGAAGAGGAAGAATAAGTACCTTAGTTGATCCAAAAAAGAAAATCTGGTGTCTCTCAAGTAAAGAGAAGTGCAAAGAAAACCAGAGTTGATATGGTTGGCACTGATAGTGAAGAAGCAATTGAAAAACATAAGCAAGCTTTCAAGATTCATTTGAGGGAGAAGAAGTCAAAGTACGGAAAAGAAGAAAAATATCCTAAAGGTAAGGGGAAGAAAAAAGAAAAGACCCCTCTAGAAAGGAAACACAGCCCCCTAAGGCTAGATGCACTATTCAATGATATTGTTGAGCATGGGATATTAGAAGAAAATGCTAAAATGTATTCAAAATCAGATGATATAGATAAGGTAACAATAGAAGAAGCTATTGTGAAATATATGGTAACATTTTGTACTATCTTAGCATAGATTGAAGATTAGTTTCCTGATGACATGAAGAATGTATTGAGTGTTAGAAGACAGCAGGTTGTTGATGTATATGCCAAAATTAGGGAAATTACCTTGGAGAAGATTGGTTCTTCTCTTTCTAATTAAGATATAGAAAAATTGCTCAAATGTATAGCAAAGACTTCAAAACAAAATAGCGATTCAACACTTTCATGAGAAAAGACAAAGAAGATATTGAGAGGTTAAGAAATGAGCACTGCAAAAGGTTGAATATCTTTCCAAAGAGTTGAAAGTGTCTCTGGACAGTGGAATTCAACTGAAGCATGATACTTCTATCTCAGAAGTCAATGAACCTGATATTGAACAGCCTAAGCATGTACCAAAGCATGAGTTTGTAGAGGAGAATGTTTAAGAAGATATGATGACAAAAATTATCCCTTTGAATGTGGACAATGTAGTTGTAGAGGAGCATAAGGAAGAGAAACATGACATCCCAATGAAGGATGAAACACAAGCATAACAGAAACTACCCTCTTCATATGAGAAGACAAAATAGAGAAAAGAAGAGGATACACAAAAAGTCTTAGAGAAATTAGAGGCAGAAAATCGTAAAAACTCGCCTCCTCTGGTTAATGAGAAATTTGATAAAGAAGAGAAGAATACTAAGGAACACTCTAATAGTGGTGAAAAGGAGAAAATTGTGTAGAAGGAAGGAGAAGATACAAATTTTTCTAGAGAATCCTATGGAGCCTCTAGAGATTCATTGAAGGATATAATGGATATGTAGTTGTAGTTTGAACCTGTAGTATCCACACAACTACAATAGCTTCTAATGGCTAAGATCTCTCCCCTACAAAAACTTCAACTTGGTGATGCTTCTCATGCCTTTGCAAGGAAGGAGATACTACAAACTCACCAAAAGAGTGCAAAATTCATTGAGGAAATATTCAAGGTGTTATAGGAAGGTATTCTTGATGCAACCACTAATGAATCTTTGTCTAATGTAGAGAAGTTAAATTTGTTTCTTGATTCTTTCAAGGACTATTCTATTAGTTTAGAAGATAAGATAGGAAAATAAATGGTAAAGAAGTTCAATGATAAGAGATTGATCGAAATAGTTTATAAATGCAGTGTTGCACATGGGAAATTAAAAGGCAACTTAAGAGAAGTTCAAAAGTGCTTAGAAGAATCTAAATTTTTATTTTGGTTATGTTTGACATGGCTAAACTCTACAAGGAGCATTAGGGACAAAATGGACTCGTTAGAGTCACAAATTGCTTAGGCCACCTATGTATATGATATGGTAAATGATGAAGATGGTGCTACAAGGACTTCAATTGAGAATGTGCATGGAATTTTTTTCTAACTATAGGAGTAAAAAGAAAAATATTATAATGTAGTATTATCAGCTTAGAGATTTGGTAAATGCAAGGCTTACCTCTTTGACTAGAGCTTTAGCTAGTGTTTCCAAGGTAGTGAAATTAGATCTAGTACCTAGTTCACTAGATGAGGGAGAAGACCTCCTTACTTAGTTTGAGAGTTAGTGTTGCATGCTTGCCTTCACCAAGAAGGATTGGGAAGTTGGGAAGAACGATTACGGGGCACACCTTACGAAATTGAAGGTGTCTTATAAGAGTATTTTTCCTTCTTCTAGTTGAAAATGTACATTTCTATTTTACTTATGCAGTTTCTAATTTCATTGTACATATGCGAAAGTAGTGGATAATGTTAAAATACATTTTTGGTCATTTTTGATGAATAACATTGTTAGGGAAAGACACTTTAATATAATTTTTTGGAGAAGTATTGATTACAAGAGTAAAGTGGTAAGGGGGAGTTACTTGCATGTGTATATACATAAAAGGGAAGTAGTTTTGAAGAATAATATTATGATCCATTTACCCTTGATGTCAAAGGGGGAGTAGTTTGAGAGTTTTTGAGATTTTGTTGCCATCAATGAAAAAGGGGGAGATTGTTGGAAGATTTTTTGTCATTGAGAAGATTGATAGATGTATTTCATATGATGCTACTATGGTGTTATCATTAATGTCAATATTGATGCATAGATGATGATTAATGAGCATGATTGAAGATGGTATTATTAGTGATGTCAACCTATTATAAATTTGTAGAAGTGTCGATCCAGAGAATGCCAAATGTGTTGGATAATTGCTTAAGTCCTAATATATAGTTTCAATGTTCAATGAAACAATGGTGCCGACCTAAATGGTTTTTGGGTCATGTGGAATTAAAGTATGCATGGATCAGACTTATGAGAGTAATTATAGGTCATGCAAACCTATTCTGATGTGTCACACATTTTGGTTTATTCCGTGAGGCGTGTGTGATTGATTTTTGAGTCGATCGATTGAGGTATTGCACATTTCATCTAATTAGGCTGACCTAATTAATGTCGATAGTGTTTACAGATGTTGTGCATATAAATTTAGGTTCATTTTTCGGTGTTGAAATGTGATATGAGGTTAAGTGTGTGAGTGTGATGCAAAGGTAATGTGAAGAGTAATAGAGAAAATTATAACAATGGTGAAGCATGAAGTGTGTTAAGTCTATTTTTTCTGAGCTTGCTTGGAACTATCTTCAACATGTTGCAGATGCATTGTAATTAGCTCAATCTTTGGTAGTTAGCAACCCTCTTTTTTATTCTAGCAGTGAGCCATTTCTTCTATTCTTTGGATAGTGATTCCACCTTGCAATGAGCCATTTTGTAATATCTTATAACTAGTTATAATATATTGTGAGCTAATCCTCACTATGATTTTTCCCCTTTTAGGTTTTCCACATAAATCTAGCATTCTTGGGTTATGTGTTGTGATGAATGCTCTCATTATTCCTATTCATTTATGTAAGTTAAATGAAATGTTTTGAAATGAATGTTTAAGTTAATGAATTTCAGAAAATTGATTCACCCCCCTCCTAGTATTGAGTGTTCAACAATACAAATATTCAAACTTCAAGAATAAGGGTGATGTTGTGCATATAAATTTAGGTTCATTTTTGGTGTTGAAGTGTGATCTATGGTTAAGTGTGTGAGTGTGATGTGAAGGTAATGTGAAGAGTGATAGAGAAAATTATGATAGTGGTGAAGCGTGAAGTGTGTTAAGTCTATTTTCTGAGCTTGATTGGAACTATCTTTAGCATGTTACAAATGCATTGCAATTAGCTCAATCTTTGGTAATGAGCAACCCTATTTTTTATTCTACGGTGAGTCATTTCTTCTATTCTTTGGACAGTGAGTCCACCTTCCAGTGAGCCATTTTATAATATCTTATAACTAGTTATAATATATTGTGAGCTAATCCTCACTATGGTTTTTCCCTTTTTAGGTTTTCCACATAAATTTGGCATTCTTGGGTTATGTGTTGTGATGAATTCTCTCATTATTCCTATTTATTTATGTAAGATAAATGTTTTTTTTTTAATGCATGTTTAAGTTAATAAAGTTTAGGTATATTGATTCACCCCCCTCTTAGTATTCTGAGTATTCAAGAATAAAAATATTCAAAATTCAAGAATAAGAGTGCCTAACTTAATATTACATGTCAATAAAATATGGACCAATTCACCTTGGCCATTGATACATAGTTGTAAACATGTAAAATTGGCTTGACACCTATCAAAGAACACTGAATGACATCAAACAACATTGAATGACATCAAACAGCACTAAATAGCATCAAACGGCATTGAACGACATCAAACTCCCTCAAGCAACGTCAAACGATATGGAACATCATCTCACATCATCTCAAAATGACTCAAAATCATCCTATAACAATTCAGAATGACTCAGAATCACCCTGTAACACTTCAAAATGACTCAAAATCATCCTGTAACACTTCAAAATGACTCAAAATCATCCTATCACACTTCAAAATGACTAAGAATCATCCTGTAACACTTCAAAATGACTCAAAATCATATCGTAACACTTTGAAATGACTCGAAATCATCCCATAACACTTTGGAATGACTCAGAATCATCTCATAACACTTCAGAATGACTTGAAATCATCCCGTAACACTTTAGAATGACTCAAAATCATCCCGTAACATCTCATAATAACTCAAAATCATCACATAACATCTCGGATCATCTCAAAATCACCCCAAAACAGTTCAAAATTATCTCGTAACGTCTCGGGTCATCTCGAAATCACCCCGAAAAAGTTCAGAATCATATCGCAACATTCCCACATCACATCACATCAAAATGATATCATAATTCCTCTATTAATTGAATAATACAACATTATTTAATTAATTCACTTTTTCATCATTTCAGACAAATTTAATAAATTCCATTTAATTAATAAAGTCCTAGAAACCCTAATTCCTTTTGTATTATTGAATAATACAACATTATTTAATTAATTCACTTTTTCATCATTTCAAACAAATTTAATAAATTCCATTTATTTGATAAAGTCCTAGAAACCCTAATTCTTTTGTTAATTGAATAAGACAACATTATTTAATTAATTCACATTTCATCATTTCGACAAATTAAATAAATCTCATTTATTTAATAAAGTCCTAATCCCACCTTATTTCATCTTGATTAATTAAATAATGCCAATTATTTAATTATGTCGCTAAATCACCTTATTCCCCTAAGTGGATTAAATTATTAAATAATAATTTAATTACAACACTTTCCCTCCAAAAATTTGAATTGTCAAACTATTCAAATCAATTGTCAAAAAATCAAATCAAACTAATGCAACTTTGTTTGCAAAAGTCAAACTTGATTTGCACATTCAAAAAGGAATTAATTAATTGAATCAATTAATTCATATTCCTCACCCACTTTCTGATTGAGCAAATTACGATTGTTGACTAAGATATCTAATTTGTTAGCTAATCAATCTATTTTGTTAACTAATCCATCTATTCAGCTAACTAAAACATCACATTCCTAACTAAGCCATCACAAAGTTGACTGATCAATCTATTCAGTTAACTGATCAATCAGAGTCTTGACTAGCCAATCTATTTCCCAATCACACAAATTGTACAATCAACTTTGCACAATTATCTCATGTCTAAATCCTCTCAACACACTCTGATCGCTGATCTGGATATTTTTCAAAACGATCTCGATCATCCATTTCAAATATCATTTTCTCTATTAAAGGAGGAGACAGCAATTGCAATGTAACCACCCTCTGTGAAAGAGTTACAATACAAGGAGCACCTCCCAAACCCACAATCAAATCACCGAGTGATTACAACATTGTGAAAAAGTTAAAAAAGATACCTACCCTCATCTCAATCCTAGAATTGTTAAAACTATCACCCGCACATAGGGAGATATTGGAAAAATATTTGAGAATGTTGGTCCCTAATGATCTTGATCCCAATCATTTCCAGGCCATGATTGAAAAAATCACTACAAGTAATCACTTAGTCTTTTCAGAGAAATATTTACCACAAAGAACATTCCACAATCAATCTCTATACATAGAGGTGGGTGTTCATAAAACCATGGTCAAAAGATTGTTGATAGATAATAGTGCAAGTTTAAACATTTGTACCTTAAAGTTCATAAAACAGCTAGGGTATTTTGATGATGTGATTGAAAAAGGTAAAAGCATCACCATAAGGGCATATGATGACTTAGAAAGAAATTCTGAAGGGACAGTCAGGTTGTCGGTGCAGATAGGACCAACAGTAACAGAAACCACTTGTCAAGTACTAGATCTTGAGTTACCATACAATCTACTCCTAGGACACCCTTGGATCCACACATTACAAGCAGTCCCTTCCACTTTCCATCAATTCTTGAAGTTTCCCTATGAAGGAAAAGAAGTAACACTCTATGTTGATCCTGAACCTTTCCATTTTTGTGCGAAGTTGGAGGAAAAACACAATAAAATCCAATGTGTACCTAGCAGTGATATAGCCTTCCATTCCTTTTCTTATATCAACCCTTCCATGATACCATCAACCTTCACCAAAGGCACATCAACTAAAAAACCAAAATCAGAAGCCAAGATCCAAGTACTTGACAAGGGCAATGGGCACTACCATTTTAACCAAGCATTCTGCATTGGAATGCTCCCACCAACACTTAGAGTGTATGGAGGACCAAAAGAAATCAAGATAGTACAAATGATAGCCAAACCCACTATCTTTACTAGATGGGGAGACATGAAAGATGAAGAAATATTTGAGGAAGATCTTTCATCTATGATTTACAGAGAGGACCAAATAGAACCCCAAAAGCCATGACCCATTTTAATTGATCCTAATACTAAGGGGTATCAATTAGTCAAAAAACTGGGATACAATGGAATAGGTGGCCTAGGGCTACACAAACAAGGTCGATCAGAGCCTATCATAGTGGAATAGAGACAGAATAATATGGGGCTAGGTTATAAACCAAAAGACGTGGTCATCCCAAAAACTGGACGAACCTCTTGGAAGAAATGAGAAACTTCTACTAGCATTAAGGCACTAGATATCTACCATGTCATGGACAATGAATTACCCATTGAATATTTATTCGACAACTTTAGAATTGATAGGTTCCCTCTCTAGTACATGGAAACCATTCCCAACATCTATTACCATTCTGAAACTGACTAATGAATATGAATGGGATTCCCCTTCCTTCAACATTATTTAATTAATTCATATTTCATCATTTCGACAAATTAAATAATCTCATTTATTTAATAAATTCCTAATCCCACCTTATTTCATCTTGATTAATTAAATAATACCGATTATTTAATTACGTCGCTAAATCACCTTATTCCCCTAAGTGGATTAAATTATTAAATAATAATTTAATTACAACACTTTCCCTCCAAAGATTTGAATTGTCAAACTATTCAAATCAATTATCAAAAAATCAAATCAAACTAATGCAACTTTGTTTGCAAAAGTCAAACTTGATTTGCACATTCAAAAAGGAATTAATTAATTGAATCAATTAATTCATATTCCTCACCCACTTTCTGATTGAGCAAATTACGATTGTTGACTAAGATATCTAATTTGTTAACTAATCAATCTATTTTGTTAACTAATCCATCTATTCAGCTAACTAAAACATCACATTCCTAACTAATCCATCACAAAGTTGACTAATCAATCTATTCAGTTAACCAATCAATCAGAGTCTTGACTAGCCAATCTTTTTCCCAATCACACAAATTGTGCAATCAACTTTGCACAATTATCTCATGTCTAAATCCTCTCAACACACTCTGATCGTTGATCTGGATATTTTTCAAAATGATCTCGATCATCCATTTCAAATATCATTTTCTATATTAAAGGAGGAGATAACAATTGCAATGTAACCACCCTCTGCGAAAGAGTTACAATACAAGGAGCACCCTACCCTCATCTCAATCCTAGAATTGTTAAAACTATCACCCGCACATAGGGAGATATTGGAAAAAGCTTTGGGAATGTTGGTTCCTAATGATCTTGATCCCAATCATTTCCAGGCCATGATTGGAAATATCACTGCAAGTAATCACTTGGTCTTTTCAGAGAAATATTTACCACAAAGAACATTCCACAATCAAGCTCTATGCATAGAGGTGGGTGATCATAAAACCATGGTCAAAAGAGTGTTGATAGATAATAGTGCAAGTTTAAACATTTGTACCTTAAAGTTCATAAAAGAACTGGGGTATTTTGATGACATGATTGACAAAGGTAAAAGCATCACCATAAGGGCATATGATGACTTAGAAATAAACTCTAAAGGGATAGTCAGGTTGTCAGTGTAGATAGGTCCAACAGTAACAGAAACCACTTGTCAAGTACTGGATCTTGAGTTACCATACAATCTACTCCTGGGATGCCCTTGGATCCACACATTACCATTCTGAAACTGACTCTAATGAATATGAATGGGATCCCCCTTCCTTCATCATAGGATATGATTCCATCGACTCTAGTAATGATGACCTAGATACCCAGTGGGAAAAAGACACCAGAGCCATACTGACCCTTTCACCTACTTTTGTAAGTTTTGCAGACCAAGATGATAGTCTACCACTTTGTTATCATCAACTCATAGATTGGGATCAACAAAAACATGAGCCTATTTTAGATCAATTCCAGAATGATGAGGCCAATCTTAAAGTTCATGGGACTTCGAGCAGACATACTAGCAGGAGATCATAAAGCAGGGTTTGTCATGGAACTAGAACAAGAGGAATACTTTGGTGGAGAGATTGAATTTTCCAGTTGCAAAAATGAAAGAAAAAACATTAAAATATAATCCCCTAGAGAAAACCACATTGTGGTTCTATAAGATCCAGAAAAGAGAAAAATAAAGGTCGCATCTGAAGGTGAAAACCTCCTAGAGGCACCCGAAGATGGAGGATTCAATCTCCCCATATCTAAATATCAAGAAAGATCAACACTCCTGGTAGAAGAAACATAATCCATAAATGTTGGTACAATAGAGGACCCAAAGATAATATACCATGCAGCATCACTTGATGCTGAAGAGAAAGCAAACTTCACAACATTCATCAATGAGAGAAAGATAAACTTTTCCTAGACCTATACCGATATTCCTAGACTAGATCCAACATTGGTAGTGCATCATCTAGTCATCATCCCTGGAGTGAAGCCTATCAAACAAAAACTTAGAAAGATGCATCCCCATATAGCATTATTGGTGAAGGTAGAACTAAAGAAATTACTAGATGTGGGTTTCATTAGACCCATTGACTATCCACAATGGATATCAAACCTAGTACCAGTATCCAAACCTACTGGGGGCATACAGATATGTACAAACTTCAAGGACCTAAATAAAGCTTGTCTAAAATATGACTTTCCATTATCAAACATTGACATGATAGTAGATCTAATGGTAAGCCATGAGATGCTTTCCTTAATGGATGGTTTCTCAGGATACAATCAGATAAAGATCTCTCTAGATGACCAACACAAAACGGCATTCACTTGTTCTTGGGGAACTTTCTGTTGGAGTGCAATGCCTTTTGGGCTAAAGAATGCAGGAGCAACCTATCAAAGGGTGATGTCAACCATATTCCATGACATGCTACACACAATCATGGAGGACTATGTGGATGAAATCTTAGCAAAATCAATCAAAAGGGCAGATCACTTGACAAACCTAGAAAAGGTATTTGATCGATTAGAACAGTACAATCTAAGACTCAACCCAAAGAAATGTGTGTTTGGAGTAACCTCTGGAAAACTATTAGGGTATATAGTGTCAAGAAGAGGGATAGAGGTGGATCCTACCAAAGTAAAAGCTATAATGGAGATGCATCCACTAAAGACACTCAAAAAACTGAGGGGCCTACAAGGGAAGTTGTAGTCAATCAAGCGATTTATCGCACAATTGGAAGACAAATGTCATCCTTTCACTCATCTCTTACACAAGGACATCACCTTCAAATGGGAAGGGAGATGTGAGCAATCATTTCATCAAGTTAAGGAGTACCTACTTGCTCCTTCGATACTCATGCCACCAATTCCAAAAAAAGAGATGATACTTTATGTGTCTACCACACAAGCAGCATTGGGAGCTCTCCTGGCACAACTAGATGAAAACAATAAAGAAAGGGTAGTATACCATATCAGCAAAACACTGGTGGGCTATGAACTAAAATATTCACCCATTGAAAGAGCTTGTCTCTCAGTCCTATTTTCTACACAAAAGCTAAGACACTACATCTTAAACTAAAAAGAAACTGATATCGAAGGTGGACCCACTAAAATATTTACTAGCAAAAGCAGCCTTAATAGGACAAATAGCCAAATGGGTGATGATCCTAAGTGAATTTGATATAGATTACATAGACATGAGAGCTATAAAGGGTCAATTCATAGCATACCAATTAGCCGAAGCACCCATAGATGATCACAAACCTCTCACAGTGGATTTTCTAGATGAGAGCATTTTGATGACAAAACAAATAGACCAGTGGACTCTATACTTTGGCGTGTCCCATTCTCAACATGGTTCAGGAGAAGGAATATTATTTCTCACACCACAGGGAGATAGTATACCCAAAGCCTATAGGATTGCATTCCCCTGTACAAACAATATTTCAGAATATGAAGCTCTTATCACAGGGCTCAAAATGGTGATCAAATGGAGGATAAAAGACCTACATGTCTTTGGAGACTCCCAACTAATAATCAGATAGGTGAATGATGAGTACCAAACAAAAGATGACAAATTACTACCATACAAAAGAATGGTGGATAGTTTCAAGGAGTACTTCATCAAAATAACCTTTGAACAGGTTCCTCGGGTTAATAACAGAGCTACAGATGCAATGACCACCATAGGATCGCTGCTAGATATTCCTCATAATGTACCTAAATATGAATTCCTTGTGGAAAAACTACTGGTTCCAGCATTTGACATCCCATAAACTGAAATGGTATGTTTTTTTGTTGATCCTAACTCTCCATGGCACCAAGACACATTTGACTATATCCAGAATGGTATCATACCACTTGACTTAACGACTACTCAAAAGAAAAACTTCACCCGTAGGACCTCCCATTTTATGATCTTAGGAGAAACCTTGTACCGACATAACCTAGATGGTATGTTACTCCAGTGCATTAATGCAAAATAAGTACAAAAAACCTTACAAGAGTTCCACGAAGGTATTTATAGATCCCACTCTAGCGGACCTAACTTAGTCCAAAAGCTACTTAGAGCAGGATTCTATTAGCCTTCCATGGAGCAAGACTCCATTCAACATTCTAGAAGGTTTCGACAATTTCAAAAACATAGTGATTTGGTTCATGCACCAACACAAGATTTGAGACCCATCACAACACCATGGCCTTTCTCGCAATGGGGATTAAACTTGGTAGGTAAGATATCACCTGCTTCATCCAACGGGCATAAATTCATTATCATCGCAACCGAATATTTCACAAAATGGATAGAGGTAATTCCATTGACTTATATCACTAGCAAACAGATATCAAAATTCATTTTGAATTATCTCATTTGTAGATATGGAATCCCACAAACAATTGTAACAGATAATGGCACCCCATTCAAAAATCAGGATGTCCAAGAACTTTGTTCCAAATTCTCTATCGAACATAGATTTTCTACACCCTACTATCCTCAAGGAAACGGTTAGGCAGAGGCATCCAATAAAACAATCCTGAAAATCTTGAAAAAGACTATCAATGATGTTGGCCATGATTGGCATTTATAGCTAAATCTAGCCTTGTGGGCTTATAGAACCAGCATCCGCACACCTACTAGTGTAATACCCCTCCGTTTTGCCTTCTGGTTGGATTGTGTGTCTTGTGTGGGTAGGTTGCTTTGATGTGTTTCTGGATATGCTGATGTTATCATTATGTCACGTTTTGAGATTAGCATTATGGATGCTCGAATTAAAGATGTTTTACGCTTTGGATTATACTAGTATGTTAGAATTGTCAGTTATTTGCAGTGTATTGGTGAAGGGGACGGTATCGTATCACTCGCTTGCGAGTGCCCTACAATCCCGTGATTTCCTCTTCGCGATGTGTATTTTATGTTCATATTATATGTTGTTGTTACTTGATTTGCAGGTTGATAGGTACAGTACATCGACTCCACCTGGGTTCACAGGTTGGAGCGTGTTTAATACCCAACGGTATTCGATTGGGAAATAGTAGCTAGGTTTCCGTGCCAAGTCATCACCCTAGTCCTTGTATGTCATCAATTGTTTGTCGGGATGTATTGTTTCGATTATTGTTCCCTCTCTTCATTATTTAATTGCAAGTTAAATTGGGTGATTTAAATAGCTTAATGTATTTAACTTGTGGATTAATTTGATCTGGAAATTATGTTGAAACGTAATTTATTTTATTAATTAATTTAATTTAATTAATAAATAATTTAATCATGGATTAGATTTATTTATTAATTAATTAAATTGATTTTGTTGAAATTGGATAAGTTCATTTTGAAATTATGAATTTTATTTGTTGAAATTGAAAAATTGAAAGAAAGGATTTAAAAGTCAATTTGAAAGTTTGAATTCAAAATTGAAATTGGGATATTTTCTAATTTTCTGTTTTGAAGAATTTATGAGGGTGGTTGTTGAAATTTTAGGTTTTCATCCTTATGTTGAATTTTGTTTCTCAATTTTTGGATTATGAAGTTTTTGGAAAAATGGAAAATGGAGGGGAGGAAAAATGGTTTTCATTTTGTGGGTTTTGGCTTGGAGATGTGAAATTCGGTGGAGCTGAAGTTGGAAGTTGGATACCATCTGGATCATCTCTCAAACTCAAGAAACCAGGTTCTTTCAATTTGTTTTCTTTATTTTGAAAGGTTTCCCAGTTTGTTATGAGGTTTGGAATTATTTAGTCTTTGCTTGATTTGCAAATGAAACCATGTTAAATCTGGTGTTAAAGGCTTTGAAAATTCTCAAAGAAAACTTTGTGTTCTTGGCTGCAATTAAGTGTTTTTTGAAAATTAGTTTCTCAATTTGTGTTGCAAAAAAAAATAAATGAGTTAATCAATATATATATATATATATATATATAGTATATATTTAATATTGGGTTATTAAAGGTGTGTTGTTAAAATATATTTTTCTTATGCCTGATTGTGGCACGGATTTTAAGAAATACGTAGGTCTTTTATTAAAAATTTTAAAAAAATTTAAAAAATAATAATAAAGTTTTTTGTGGGGGGGCTGGGGGCTCAACCCCCACCGCACCTCCCATGGAGGCGGGTGGAGGGAGCCGCGCCCAGCGCGCTCCCCACAACACCTTGTGGCCGGCTGTGTTACACAGTCGTTGCCGCCAGTAATGGCGGCCGGCTATGTTACACAGCGCTGCCACCTCCCCCTCCAACCACCGTCTGCCGCCTGGCCCGACCACCAACTACGCCCTCCGTCGCCATGTAATCGCCTGCGCCGCCATCTGCAAACCGCGGCCGGCAGAAAAGCCAACGGCCTTAGAGATTAGGGCGCGCACACACGGCCCGAGGGGCTTTTAAATTTGGGTTTTTATTTTTATAAATAAAGATATAAATATTATTAATATTTTATATATTATTTAATAATATTTTATATATTATAATTTAATAATATTAAAATACTAGTATATATCTATCTTTATATTATGAGCATTTTTATATCAATATGGTGTTTTATTTAAAGCATGTTTTAAATTTAAGTGAGGAAATTAAATATGGATTTTCCAATGGCATGATTTAATTGTGAAAATGAAAAAACATTGTATCTTTAGTCATGGTATTGACTTTATTTTAAAATAATATATAATTGGAAAGATCAAAAATTTGATTTACAGATATATGTTTAATTAGAGAAATTAAATGATTTTAAATGATTTATATTTGCAAGGACGTGTTTAAATTGCAATTAATTGATGGTTCATTTTGCCAAGGAGATATTGTTATCTTAAAATGATTTTTTTAAATTGAAGGGTAAATGTTAATTTATTGTTCAATTAGGAAATTAAATATTGAGTCTTAATTCAAAAGACGTGTTTTAATTTAGGTTACTGAATTCAATAGAGTACTGAATGTAATGTGGGAAATGGATTTAGAATATCCAAAGGTAGTTCATTTATGTTACCTTCAGTGAATTTCTTTTCCCTTCATATTCTTGTTTGAGGAATGGGTTAAGTGCCTTTTATTTGTAAGTATTCTAGATGGGGGTCCTTTAATGTATGGGTTGTCGTGTCAGGTAGTCAACCTGGTTTGTATCCCTTGGGTAGTGCATGGGAAGTTATCAATGTCTACCCGATTTCTACAAACGGGGACGTTTTGTGTTTCCTGAGAAAGGAGTAGATTATGGGATCCGTGTCTCCTTATAAGGAGTGACCTTGTTATATGGTTTGTTGCCTCTAGTGTTGGAGTGCATTTTAGTTGTGTCGCCTCCTGAGAAAAGGAGTGGTTGTAATACCTTGTCTGTTGCACCTTTGTACCCTTGGTGATTGTTTGGTATGTTGTTGTCAAGTAGAGGAGTGGCTTGTAACGGGGGTCGGCACATGAAGTGGTGCCAGGGTAACTCGTTGTAAGTGGCATAATTAAGTGATAACTAAATCAATATACTTAGAAGTTTGGGTAGTACTTCACACTAAAAAGATAATTATGCCTCACTCATAGACTCAAGTGCTCGGTTAGGCTTGGGATGGGTGGGAAGGCCTAGAATGGAAAGGTCATCTATCTTGTCTGTACGAAAGGTATTTGATTCTGCATGAGTGAGTATGGGGGCCGGGATTCGGTAAAGGTCACTAGGATAACCTTTTCTTGTGGGGGCCGGAGCCTAGGAAGAATCGTCGTGGGTAATTCATGACGAGTTGTGCGATGACACTCTGTCTAGGACAACAGTTGGTTTTAATTTTGCATTAGTAGGTATGAGGGCCAAGGATCAGTTTGGGCCACCATCCTGATGATCCACTGGGTAACTCATGATGTGATGTTTGATGGCACTTTGTGTGACCATAGTTGGTACTTGTTTTGTGGGTATGGTTTTCGTAACACACCTGATGTGGCCATGGTGGGTATTCGATTATTATGTGTATGGTTCTTTTAACATGATTGTTCTGCTTTATTTCTGGAAGTAATGTGACCATGTGGAGTTGTGCTTGTGTTTTACTTGCATGGTATTTGAGTTGTACCTTGGGATGTACTTGTGAAGTTCATGTGATTGGTGGTTTCAGTTTGGCTCAGTTATGTTAGCCTATGTCTAGAGGTAGATTGTCTTGACTAGGATTCCTGGTTACTATCTCCTAGCATGGGGGGTGGGCCTTTGGGTTCCACTTAGTTGGGTGGTGTGCACCTAAATCCGTTGGGTTCTTTCTTCATGTTCATGTGGATGAGACTTCCAGTTGGAGAGCTCGTTGGTTTAAGTTTAAGTTCTTGCTTTATTTCATTGCAGTTGATCTTGTATTATTTTACCCCTTAGTTGTAATCGAGGTGGAAGTTGTAATTGTAATTATGTTTATTGGACTTGCCTCATTCGGGGAATGAGTGTTGTAATCTTATTGTTTAATGATCAGTTTATTGAATTGAAAGTTATCTTTATGCGTTGATGTAATTCATCTTATTGGAATGTATGTGCTTAATTTATTTAGTAATTAAATGACATGGTTTAAATCATGTTTTTTGTTGAGGTTCTATATAACCTCTATCTCGTAACCTTAGAGGTTGTTGGCATTAGTTAGCAAACTTGCTTATTAATTATACTTTAAAAAAAAAATTAATCTGTTTAAGTAGATAAATGCAACTTCCTCTAGGGTTGCGTGGCGGGGCGTTACAACTAGTGCCACACCTTTTTCCTTTGTCTACAAATTACAAGCCGTGTTACCTATCAAAGTCAAAATCCCCTTATTGCGAGTCTCACTAAAAGGCATGGTAAGCAATGAAGAATACAAGGTATCTAGATTGAATGAATTAGAGCTCCTAGATGAAAGGTGTTTGAGTGCGTTAAACCATCTACAGGTTTATCAAAATCGGCTCAAACAAAGCTATGAAAAGAGAATCAAAGACATAAACTTTCAATTTGGAGAATCAAAAGATACAATTGAATCAAGATGGCAAGGGTAAATTTGAACCTAACTGGTTAGGTCCATTCATCGTAACAACAAGTTATGGCTCTGGGGCATATCAGTTGGCTACTCCCGAAGGAGAAACTCTAGCCAAACCACTGAACAACAGCCACCTCAAAAATTTCTATACATGAAACATGTCAGAATACCCTAGGCAAAAGGGTAAAAATCCAAAAAACTAGAAAAAAAAAGAGGAAAAAATATTAAAAAATAAAAAAAGAAGCAAGAATAATAATAAAGAGAAATAAACCGTTCTTTGAGTGAAAACCACTTTGTGGTGCTCCTAGAACATGTACCATTGTGAAAACCTGGAAAACATGTGTTATGCATGAATAAAACATACATTATTCTCTATCAACACTTTGTCACAGCATCCACCCATCCATTTCATGAATCATATGTCCAATCATGGCTTGTCACTGATTAGGGTAAGTCATTTTATTGGGGGAAACTTCCTAAAGCTAGTCATGATTTAGATTTGGTAGAATTCAATCAAGGTCATAAAACAACAAAAGTAAAAAACACTACAAAACAACAAATATCAAAAACATGTGAAAACATCAAAACAAAACAACATCATTGGGTTTTTCCTTCACTCAAACAGTCTAAGATATCAACGTTTTCTTGAACCTCACAACTATTTCAAGTGAATTTCCCACAACATATCCTTTAGACATAGAAACAGGGTATCAACCCATGCTATCAATGTTGTTTACCCAAAAAACAATTCATGCTTTGAGTCAAATGGTCGAACTACGTGGTCTCTCTGTGTACAACGTAGACAAGGATTTTTAGTCCCCGAGACCCTAGGACAGTCCCCTTAGGTTTCCAACATACTTTATTTCACTTAATCAAAAATGCAAAATACAAAATCCCAAAAAATTTACAAAATAGAAAAGGTCAAACCAAGCGAACTATGAGCCTCTGCGTGTACAATGTAGGAAAGGTTTATTTTTGATGAGCCCCTAAGGCCCTAGGTTAGTCCCCTAAAACATATCAAAATAAAAAACATCATAAAAACTTAGAAAATTAAATCAAAAAAATAGGACCATCCCGTCAACAACATCCACAATAAATGTTTCAACCATAAGAAACAAACCATCCCAATCACCCTTTGACAAAACAAACAAGCAAACATCGTAATCTAGAACTTTCAAGCAAAAAAAATCGCATAAGAGTTGACTATAAACAAACCAAAAAGCAAGGCGAAAGTATCAACTACCTATCTTTTTAAACAAGTTCCAACAACATCCTGAGATATTCCTTAACGGATCCGTTCCTACGATAGACATGATCAACAACGGATAATAGCCCCAGCCTAAACAATTATGGCAAGTGATACTGCAACTTTTTTTTTATCTTTTTGTGGTCTTACTTATGTGATTTACTTTATTGACTCATTCCCAGGATCTCTCAAAGATGTCCATAAGGATTTAGAGAAGAAGGAATGGGGGAAATTGAGCGTCATTTATATTTTATGTTTGTAAGATATGTTTGTAATTTTACCATGGCAAATAATAGAAAAAACTGGGGTAAAGAATAAAGAAGGATTTCAGCTCGGTCTAAGAGTGTCAACCCGAGGTTCGTAGCTTGCGAGAAGTGTTGCAGCAGTATACTTAAGGGAGGAAAGTAGTGAATCAAGTGGGGATGAAATGCAACTAAAATACACAAAGGAGCACCTGTGATGAAAGTCTAGTTCAAACTTATATTTCTATTCTACTCTATTTTGTGACTGAAGCATGACAAGAACTGTTACAAACTGCAAAATTACAGCAGCAAACTCTCTCGTGAATCCATAATATAATTTTTACCAACATTAATAGAATATCAATAACTGAAAATCAATTTTAAACCATATTGTAAATAGCTGAAATAACAAATACACACAGAAAGAAATTGCTACAGAAAATTAAATCTCACAACTATAAAATATATTAAAATTTAATCAAGCAAAAAATAAATAACACACAACAAATTTAATAGCAAAATAAATGTCACCGTGCTTCGCCAAGGAGTGGGCCCTTGCTCCATGGATTGCAGGTGAGAAGAGATGAGAGATTTTACGCTACTTTAATCAGTAGAAACGTTATTTTATTTATCAGAAGTAATACATAAAATCTGCTACAAAATTTTGTCGACCAAATTCTCTATTAGAATCTATATATTATCAGCTCCCTTACAATGCACTTATTTATATACGCTTTGTTTGAAACAATGAAATACAGTAAATAATAAGTTTGTTTTGGCCTGCAACCAAAAAACTATAATGCGATGACAAATTAAAACGGTTTTGTTATAACAATGAGTAGAAATAGGAAACAAAAATAAGTCATGAAGGTTTACAGATTTTTCTCCAAATATTTAGCAGCAAATCTCTTAGCATGAGTTTCCTCTTCATAGATGGAAGTTGCATCTCCACTTGGAAATAACCACGATTTCTTGTGCTTATTCGAATTTGGCACTAAAGGGGTAACCAACGCTAGCTTGGAGATTGACATCACCTTTGAAAAGATAACAAAAGTAAATTGTTGATCATAAAGTAATACACAGAAGTTCCTGACCAGAAAATGACAGGAAGATATTTTGCATAGAAAGTGACAGGAAGTTCTTCTAATCAGCATGTTGTAAGCTTTATTTCTCAAGTTTGAAAATCGCAATGCTTATTAGTAAAGACGGCCAATCTTTAATTTCCATATTTTATCCAAAACTCTATTAAATACAACTTATACATATTTAATCATATGCAACATAAAATGAGGAAATAGTATGATATGGAATTAAAATGGAATGTGGAAGTGGATATGAAGGTATATGAAATAAGCTAAAATATGGCATAAAATGGGACACAATTGGCTCTCATTAGCAAATACTTGCTTTATTGAGTATGGAAGTTGTATTAAAACAATTCATGAAGCAGTTGCATGTTAGGTGTTCTATACCTTTCTGTGTGATTGGTCCGAAACATTTTTCACGCAATCCCCCTATACTTTAAACAAAGTTTCTATATGTCTAGTATGAACAAAAATACTCTTTGTTTGTAGATGCAAATTCCATGCAATAGATGCAAAGTCACCTTGGTAATTCATACCCTGGTGCATCACATCTGTTTGCTACATCAAAAAAGATTGTTCAAACAATGAAGTATCTAAAGCAAAGCAAAGTCACATCATCATATTTCTACTAACTAACAACCATCATCATATTTCTTCTAACTAACATCATATTTCTTCTAATTAACATCATTTTTCTATCTATCATCATAATTCTTCTAAATTAACATTCATCCTGCATAACATCATGTATCATGCATGGGGCATTCATCTATAAAACATCCATCATCATGAAATGAGACAAAGTATGATTCCTTCATCCACATCAAATCCATACATCAAAAAGGCACAAGAAAACACAAATAAACATACATCATTGTATATCACTATCACATAAACATACAAAAGAGGTTGAAACAAAGATGGTACATCTCATATATATCATCATCAAAAGAGAATATGTCATAAGTACATCCACAATGACACAAGTGTGATAGGAAAGTACAAAAATCATAACATATATGCGAGGTCTCGACTAGACCAAGGAATATATATAACGCATGTCTAAAAAATGCCTTTGCACCATGAAACAACGTGAAGATCAGGTATCAAAAATGTAAAACCCCACAGGACGGACAAACACTACTGAAAATCAAAATGATCTAGCCATCTCATAGAATGATCACCTACACCCGACACCACCACCACCGTCGTTGTCACTTGCAATGCTAGGCCCCCCAAACCGTGGACATCAAGAGGCCCTAGGAATGGTAGCATCATATGAAGTCTAATAATAGGTAGATGCATGTAGATACCTATCTCGCTCTTCATGCATACCATCACGCTCTATCCATAGAGTATCTCTCTCTGCTATCAGTAATAGTACTCGAGCCTCTACAGAATGTCGTCTACCAATATCACTCTCTCGATCAACCCAAAGAGAATCCCTCTCTATTACCAGTAATACTATCTGAGCCTCAACCGTATGTTGTCTACCAAATGCACTATCTCGCTCAACCCTCATAGTATCTCATTCCACCCTCAGAGTATCTACCAAAGCCTTTATGGCTTGTCGTTGTGCAACCTCTGCATCTTTGTCCAAATTCATCTGAGCTAGCAACAAGTCAACATACCTATTTGGTGGAGGAGGATCTGGAACTTGTCTTTGACCCTATGCACGAGGCACCTGCTCATCCTAGCTATCCTCTGCCTCATCATGTCGAACTCTATCCAACCACTTTGTAAGAACCTCAGCACATTATCGCTCACCACGACGACTTGTGATGCTAGCTCTTCCCACAATATGACCACCTCTAGGATCTGTAAGCCTCATAGGCCTATGTCATGACCACCACTCCTCATAATCATGAGTAGTACCCAGATCTACGACTCCAATGGACCAACCCCAACCAACTGGGGCAGGTGTTGCAAACTCAACAATAACAGTATCTGCATCAACCTGGATACCCCAAATATGAACCTCCTAACAAGTCCAACCAAACCAAGCCTCATAGGCATCAAGAATCGGTCCTTGCCTCTCACCAAACTGACGGCAAACTCGATTGGGTAGACAGTGCTCTATCACGAATGATGAACAACCAAGCAACCAATGGGTTTGTCGATAATACACAAGTTGATCTATCTCCTCTGACCAAACCTCACAGCTCATGTAAGGTCTCCATACAAAACCATACATCTCATCAAACACATGACGCCAATAAGTCAGATCTCTAAGCAAAGTGTGGTGCATAAAATCCCCATAATGATAACAGTATGGATCATCCAGAGAATGATCCTGAATCCCATCAGGACGAGTAACTGTAATATGATCCCACACCCAAACATGCAAAAGGGATACACCTACAGACAATGACCTCCCACCCCGATACATTGCCTCGTGCATATCTCGGTAAAGATGAGCAAGCAAACAGGCACCCCAGGCATATCTTGTACCATGCTCGAGCATACTCTCAATACATACACCCCAGCCAACTACAAATTGTCGACCTCGTATATCAGGAACAAATAATCCTGATACCAAGCCGCAAAGGATAAGAATGATAGGGCTCACGCTATCTACAAAGTCAGATAAATCAATCTCCACATTATGAACATCCACACCTAACAATTCCTGCATAGCACGGGCACCTCGATGAATCGGGTACGTAATGAGCTTTCCATGAATAGGAAGGCGAAGAATCCTCCACACATCCTCTAGAGTAATGGTTGCCTCCCCTGTAGGAAAATGAAAAGATGATGTCTCGAAGTGCCACCTCTCAACAAGAGAGGTCAACATTGCAGTATGGATCTTGATAGGAGGCATGGAACAAATATGATACAAACCCACTGCCTCAAGAAAGTCCCACTCCAATACACTGAACTGGGCAATAGGATCAATCAAGTGACAAGGATGTCTCTCTCTCGTCATGAGCGATCAGAGATTCGCCTGCAAGTGACATAAACCAAGACATTAGGGTTTCACTCTAAAAAAAGTGAAGAAGCATAAAACGATACATGCTAGATGATAAACGACATGTATGATGCTAAATGAACACAACCTACGGTTCTGAACGCAAGCAAGATGATAAAATGATGCTTAAACATAAACCAAACGCAAGTTAGGGTTTCACTCTAAAACAAGCAAAGCAACATAAAATGACACTTGTTAGATAACAAATGATAGTTCAAATGGTAAATAGACACAAGACAAGGTTGTATAACTCAAACATGATGAAGAACAATATTCAGGATGGAAAATGGGCACATACTAGGGTTTGGACAAAGCTGAGAGAAAAATGACAGACAGAGACACAATTACTAGATTCTGGGACAAAGTGCTCAACAAGAGACAAACAAATATGCAGTTTTAGGACAAGTGCACAAGATTTTGGGCACAATTTTTAGACAAATGTACAGTTTTAGAACAAGTGGAAGTTCTAGAACAACTGCGCAGTTCTAGAACAACTGTGTAGTTCTTAAACAAATGCTCAAAAAAAAAAGTGCCAGTCTTGGACAAATGCGCCAATCTTGGATAGAAACACCAAAATCACATGATAAATGCAGCAAAACTGAGACAGATGTGCCAAAACCTCAAAAACAACGCATTTGTCTAACAAGACTTCACACATGCAAAATGAAAATGAAAACATGACGAAAGCGAAGAGAAAAAAGGTACATACTGGGGCACCGATGTCTGAAGGCCATCTATACTCTCAAACGAGCTCAAAACAATGTGGGGCAACCTCAAATCTCAGCATTCTCCCTCAACAACTGACAAAATGTGGAATCTAGAGACAAGATTTATCAAATGGAATCAAGAACAAATAAACCAATTTGAAGACAAATTGCCTATATAACACCTCAAGGAAACCCTAATTACACTTAGGAAACCTTACTACTTACAAATTAGAAGTTTTGAATGAGAAACGATACACATTAACATAGAATATTCCATTAGAAACATCGAAACGACAATACAATAGTGTCAAGAGCCTGACCTCAAAACTTGAAATTTTTGGTCAACCTCTCGAGGGGGTAGCACAGAGTCCTACCATCATTCTACTGAACACTGGGCCAAAGTGAGGCATAAATTTTTCAAAAAAACAATCATAAAAATAGAGTCTTTGAAACAAAGCAACCAGTACTTTGTATCAAAGAGGGGCAAAATGTAGACTTGTAAAATTGACTTGACACCTATCAAACAACACTGAATGGTATCAAACATGACTGAACGACATCAAACAACACTAAACAACATCAAACAACACTAAACAACATCAAACAACACTGAACGACATCGAACAGCCTCAAGCAATGTCAAACAATATGGAACATCATCTCACATAATCTTGGAATGACTCAGAATCATCCTGTAACACTTCAGATTGACTCAAAATCATCCCGTAGCACTTTGGAATGACTCAAAATCATCTCATAACACTTCAAAATGACTCAAAATCATCCTATAACACTTCAAAATAACTCAGAAACATCTTGTAACACTTTAGAATGACTCAAAATCATCCTATTATACTTTGAAATGACTCAAAATCATCCCATAACATCTCATAATAACTCAGAATCATCAGATAACGTCTCAGATCATCTTGAAATCACCCCGAAATAGTTTGAAATCATCTCGTAACATCTCAGATCATCTTGAAATCACCTCGAAATATTTCAAAATCATACCGCAACATTCCCACATCAGACCACATCGCACTAGATCACATCACATCAAAACGACATCAAAAACCCTAATTCCTCTATTAATTGAATAATACAACATTATTTAATTAATTCACTTTTTCATCGTTTCAGACAAATTTAATAAATTCCATTTATTTAATAAAGTCCTAGAAACCCTAATTCCTTTATTAATTGAATAATACAACATTATTTAATTAATTCACTTTTTCATCATTTCAGACAAATGTAATAAATTCCATTTATTTAATAAAGTCCTAGAAACCCTGATTCCTCTGTTAATCTAATAATACAACATTATTTAATTAATTCATATTTCATCATTTCAACAAATTAAATAAATCTCATTTATTTAATAAAGTTCTAATCCCACCTTATTTCATCCTGATTAATTAAATAATGCCAATTATTTAATTACGTCGCTAAATCACCTTATTCCCCTAAGTGGATTAAATTATTAAATAATAATTTAATTACAACACTTTCCCTCCAAAAATTTGAATTAAAACAAACTATTCAAATCAATTATCAAAAAATCAAATCAAACTTGATTTGCACATTCAAAAAGGAATTAATTAATTAAATCAATTAATTCATATTCCTCACCCACTTTCTAATTGAACAAATTATGATTGTTGACTAAGCAATCTAATTTGTTAACTAATCAATCTATTTTGTTAACTAATCCATCTATTCAGCTAACTAAAACATCACATTCCTAACTAAGCCATCAAAAAGTTGACTGATCAATCTATTCAGTTAACTGATCAATCAGAGTCTTGACTAGCCAATCTATTTCCCAATCACACAAATTGTGCAATCAACTTTGCACAATTATCTCATGTCTAAATCCTCTCAACACACTCTGACCATTGATCTGGATATTTTACAAAATGATCTCGATCGTCCATTTCAAATATCATTTTCTATATAACAAACCCCTTTCCTCATAAATAAGGATCAAAGAATTCATATACATTGAGCAACGAAGTGCTGTCAAAATCATCCTTGAGAGAGAGCTTCATCCATTTTCTTCGATCAACCAAACACAACAAGCACTCATCCACACTTTGCACACAAACTTTGGAGGCTTTGATGTGATAAGAACAATCCAACATCAAGCGAATACACTCCACTATGGGATGGTAAAAGCTATATTTTGTTCTCATTTTGGTAATTAGTAGATTCCTTATCATGTTTGCATTAGTATAGTTCAATTTCGTATGTGTAGGTTTCTAGATTTTAGATTTGAGCTTTTTGGTTGTAGATTAGATTTCTTCATCATATTTCTCTAATGTCCCTTTTTGGATCATTAATCTAACATCCTCATTCCCCCTCACACAATAGTGTTATGATTTGGTGGTGAGAGACTTGAGTTAGATTCCCTTGTGATCCTATTAAGGTAATTCACTTGGCTCACCTCATTACTATTCATCAATTTACATTTGGAGACTTTATCTTAATACTTTTGCCTTATTGTGACTAGGTATTTTCACTGATATATATTTCCACTCAACTTAACGATACATGTATCATGCATCATTTATATTCAATCCTTAATTTAATCAAATACCTTTAGACCATAACAGTTCCTAGTCTCCACTTGATGATGTTTCCCATTAACAATTTTATGGTGATAAGATTTGCAATACCATATATCTTATCCAATCCATTTAAATCCAATCAATTGACTAATTAATAATATATATTTTAAGGTTAACTATTATATTTAACCATAAGGTGGCTATATATAAATCCAAGTGAGAGTTTAAACATTTTTTGTCTTAAGAAAAAAGACGGGGATTCAATGTAATACATACATAATGATGATTAATGTTTACCACTTGGGTCAAATACCCTAGAGGATTCATGACTTAGAGAAAAGGGTATTTCACATCTCATTTATCCTAATGTATTTTGATGAGTAACCTCATTGTAGGAAAGATACATTCTTAATATAACATGCATTTGTATTGTATTATAATATATGAAATTCCTTTATCAACTTCTAGGAATTTCCTATATATATTTTCAACAAATCTTGCATAAATGACTACATGACTAAAACGTTTAGTCACAACAACTAAAGATGACTAAATTCTACTCATTTTTTGCAACACAACTATAAATAACTAAATTAATAACTAATTTGATCATCATAAGTGACTAATTTGATAGTCGGGTAAAAAACACAACTAAATAATTAGTCACACAAATAAAAATGACTAAATAATTATTAAGGTGGATAATTAAAAATATATATTTTGAGTTGATGGAGTGGGTTGTATTATAATATAATATATACAATATATATACTATATAATATTATATTATTATATAATACTATTATATATATAATAATATAATATAATATTTATATTATAATATATTTAATATTATATATTATAATATATTTAATATATTATAATATTAATATAATATTATATAATATATAATTTATAATATTAATATAATATTATAATATTATATAATATAATATAATGTGTCTGAGGTAGGGTAGGTGCCCCTCCAAGTTGGCGGAGGGGGGTGGCATTTAATGCCACAGTGGCAGGGTCATTGGGGAAAGGAAGGTTGAGTTGGCGGTCATAATGGTAAGTGATGGTTAAGGGAAGTATTTTTGCAGCCATACGATGGATAGTTGGAGACAACTACGACACCCAATCCATTATATAGTGATGAGTGCATAGACTACCTGAAGTATTTACTCCTCATGGCAAGGACATCTTGCTCATTTGATGGTGTATCATTTGTGTAGGATGGTGGCAGCCTTGTGAACGATGTTTTATTTATTGATGCTTCGTATCAATTTTTGGTTATGTTTTTCTTTGTAGGTGCGAGTGAAGACTGTGAGCTTCCTTCCTTTTTGTTGAGTGTGGAGAGAGTAGGGACGTCGATGGTGAAGTGCTCAAAATTTGTAATTGAGGTCTTGGTTGAGGGCATGGCAAGATTTGGAGCAGACACACAAATATCATTATGGTCAAAGGCAAGGAAAACCTCCTTCAAGCAAATTACAAATAAAATATTGAAGTGCATTCTTCTTAATTATGATCCCTTGGTAGTTGTGGCTGTGAAGATGATTTTGGGTTCTAGTCACTTGGAAAGCAAGGATTATGGGAGGGATAATCTGCATGTTTCTTTGTTGGCTTCTATCCTGGACAACAAAGTTCCCAAGGCCAAAGTGAAGGGGCTATTGGTTAAAATGTTTAGGGAAGATTTGGTGGAAGGGGTGGACGAGGTTCTTAGTGCAGTGATTGAACGCAAGAGTGTAACACCCCACCACACAAACCCCACAGGACACAACAAACTAACTAAAGACAAAATATTTTTTTTTAAAGGATAACAACTATGCAATAACCATTAATTAAATGAACATAGTGTTACATAACCACACCTAACTAGTCCTATGGGGTTACATGGTTGCATTACACGCAATGATTCCAATCAATTAACATTGTTGTAAACTAAATGCTAAGAGAATAAATGATAGAAGCATACATATACAAGATAACATAATGATCACATATAACTATCCATAATTCAACAGAGGATATAAAAGTACATACATTTCATTCCATAGCTCAGCTTTACAATTACGAAGCAAAATTCCATAGATACAACACATCAAAGATATAGTAATACATTACAAAATGCTTCCCTCATAAAAATGGGAAGAGTACAAATATAAGAGTAATACATAAATGAAGAATAAGGTACAAAACATGCAACAGTCTTCAACCAAGTGAAGCTCTGGAATCTCTATGTCTGCTTCCACTCCTCGCTTCATGAACATAGCCTCTTTGTGCCCCCCCCATGAAGAGCCACTCTCCCTATGGTTACCCCAAACCAAAGTCAAGAAAAAAATGGTGTACCTCATCTAACATAAAAATCAAGTGTACTTACAACATGTGGGGCTTGAACCATCTCACAACACACATATCATAACTCAGACCCAAGAACAAAAGGAGGTACCACCATTAACATGAATTCCACAAATGCACCAAAACAACGAAGTGCCCAAAAGGATCAATATTTCCCACAAGCCTCTGGAAGCTACAAAAATATCCACCTAAGAACGAGAATAAAACATGGGTTCTCGTGTCTCAAAGTCAAACAAAGTTAAACCTACACACATCAAATAGCACTTCTTTTGAACAAATAGAAAATCAACAGAAAATCCCATTCATCCAATAAACACATTCAAAAGGATACATTTTTCTAAATGAAATAATGGAAAAGTTTATCAACTTTATACAAATCAAACACAATAACCAATAGCAAGGTCAATCAACAATACCTTGAAGGGAAACATGACTATTCATCAAACAAGCAATAACTTTTCAGCCATGAAAACACCCTACAAATTACAATGAGATCAACATTAAAATAGGCTATTTACTTGATCAAATTAAAAGATTGTAAACTGATATTTCAAGATAACTCTATCACCCATGAAACAATCATTCCAAAATCCTAGTACTAAAGTCTCACTATGCATTAATGCTATAAGGGTTATATGAAAGTAATTCTCACAAAGATAAATTATGGTATAGGTGATGCAGGTTGACTGAAATCCTCGCAAGAAGGAAAATTCAGCAATGTGTACTACATTAAAATAGTGCTTGAGAGTTGTGTTGTGAGTCTAAGAGAGTGAACGATATTGATCAGGAATTATAATGTTGCCTGAATTGTATGTAGTGAATTGACATCTAAGAGCAACAAACTATAACTTTGTATTTTTGCTTGGTGTGGTGGGTTTTTTCTCCTGAAAGGGTTTTCCCACAATAAATCTGGTGTTCATTCTATGGTTGTGTTAATTTTATTTTGATCTATTATTCTATTAATGTGCATCTTTAATAAACTACAATTTGAAATTGAACCATATATTTGCATTATCTTCTTAGAATTATCATAAGGAAAGTGTTTATGTACCTCTACTTTCCTTGCAAGTGGTATCAGATCCTAGCCAGTTGTGTTATCCTTGTGGTTTGGACAAGTTTTTGGTGCCAATTCTGAAGTAGGAGTCTTGTAGAGTTGTGTGGAACTTGAAATGGAAGACCTGTTGGTAGATAGAAATCTTTGGATTTCTTTGTCTAGAACTAAACCTTTAGGCATGAAGCAAGAAGAATGGGACCTCGTAGATAGAAAATCCAAAGGGTTGATAAGACTTTTTCTAGTAGACTCTAATCTCTTGAACATTCATGAAGAGAATTCTGCATCTTCTTTGTGGAACAAACTTGGTGACATTTATCAAGGAAAGTCCTTGGTGAATAATTTATTCTTGAGGAAGAAGCTATACTCTTTGAAAATGGAGGAAAGGGCATTTTTGGGTGATCATTTGAATACGTTCAATATGCTCAATGCTCAGATAACATCTATAGGTGTGAAGATAGATGATGAGGATCGATGCATGCTTCTGTTATGTTCTTTTCCAGACTCATGGGATCATTTAGTGATGGTTGTTGGAAGTAGGAAAACCACTTTCAAGATGGAAGATGTGGTTGCTTCATTGTTGCTAGAAGAGATGGGAAGGAAATATTCTGAGATGGCAAAGGAGGCTTTGGTTGTTCGAGGCAGATCGAAGGAGAAAGGCAAGAAGAAAGATAAGAAGTCTAAATCAAATTTTGAAGGGAGATCAATGTCTCCTGGCAAGAAGTCCAAGGTGAAATGTTGGAATTGTGTGCAACCTAGTCATGTCCATAAGGATTGCAAAGAGGAGAAAAAGAAGAAGAGAAACAATTCTTTGGATAATGAATATGTTGTCAAACAAATTGCACCCAAATGCTTGAATAGTCAAATTCAGCAATCTATTGAAACATGGGAACTAATTCCAAGTTGTGGGTACCCTATAAGGAATTAGACCTCCAGATTCTAGGTTGGTTCCAATGTAATTTTCTGGTTAATAACTAAGTAACTTGCTGGAAAAGGGAGAAAGACTAAATCTAAATGCAAAAACTATGAAAATTAACTTTGGTGATGCACCTAAATGGAAAAAAAAATGATAACACCTACAGACTGATTCACAACTATTCTCAAGAAAACCATTCACATAGTTTAGAAATGATCACAAAAATGTTTCCAAAGGAGGCCAAACAGTTTGTCTTTTCAGAAGGAAAATCAATTTTCACAACTTGAAGAATGAAACGATTATAACACAACTTAAGACCTGTGATATGATGTGCAATTATGAACAAGACAAAAATAAAGGTTTTTAATAGCTAAAACACAATAATTTCATTGAATAATTCATAAGGACATATTGTATAATTCTGAAAAGGAAAATCTGATGAATTCTGAAAGAAAATTGTAGGAAAACACTACAAGATGACACCAAAATGAACCTGTAAACCTGCTACTATATTAATCTAAAAAAAGTTGAGTTATAAATAATTCACTTTGCAGAATGCAAAGGATGAAAAACAAGAACTAGTGAAAAATGACTGTCATATCAATTTATACAGAAAGCCTTCAAAAAGGCATGGAGGTGGACCTGAAATTCAATTTCAGTGAGAAAATGATAACCCCAAAGTAATCCATGAGCAAAAGCAAATATCTCCAAAAATAAGGTCCAAACTCATGCAAAAATGAGCTCACTTGGGTTCAAACTAGCTGTCAACTCGTAATTGACCCATGGAGTACTCAAACTGAACTAAAAATTCCTCAAAAGGTGG